>OW028586.1:17577007-17679507 GCA_932294295.1 Alitta virens | reverse complement strand
GTGGTTTATTTGTCGGTCTGTCTGTTTAATCTATGGTTAACTCTATTGTCTGTTGGAATTTGGTAGACATACTCATCACGTGTGATTTGAAGTTCTGCACTGGAAACAAGTATATCTTGCTATTGAAGAGTAGCTGAACTTTGGTGCCGTAGGAATACAAGATACTTTTTGATACAATCTATCTATCTATCTATCTATCTATCTATCTATCTCTCTATCGTATAGTATAGTATAGTATAGTATAGTATAGTATAGTATAGTATAGTATAGTATAACATAGCATAGTTTGTTCCTGGACAAAGGTTTGGGATAACCTGTATGTCCAGATTTCAGTCAGTCAGTCAGTCAGTCAGTCAGTCTGCACGCCAGTCAGTCAGTCAGTCAGCACGTCAGTCAGTCAGTCAGTCAGTCAGTCTGCCAATTTATTACAACCAATTTATTATTACTCCTATATTATCTATTGAATCAAACCAGCCTGCATTCTTGTCAATCTCGTATCCATTTCACGAGGGGTGGACCTTACACCCTACCCTAGTAGCCCCTGGAAGTGCTCACCCCCTCCCCTCTCACCCTCTTGGCCTTATTACCAGATGATGTGTCCAGGGGGTACAGGGGTTACCCCTATGGCCATCGATTAGTTTGTACCCCTCATATCTGCTTATCCATTTCCTGTGTTATTATTTCCTGGTGGCATAGGACAAGGATTGATTTACCCCTAGAGACTGCAGTGGGCTTTGTACAGAGATCAATTGCACATTATGTCATAAGAGGAGAGAGATATAAGTGTCAGCATCTTCTCAATAGGGATTTTGGGATGTTTGAGGTTGTTGTCAATGTTAGTGTTACAGACAGTAGTGAGTTAAGGGCAGTAGTTGTGAATTTGTGAAAGTGTGGTGAAATTGATATTGGATTAAATGAACTGAACTGAATTGATTTTATTTTCACATTGACAACACAATTATAGTTCCAAAACATTTACACAAACAAATTATAATTCCGTATGACTGGAAATTTACAAAAACATGATCATTTAATGAAATTTTCTGGGGACAGTCACGTTCAAGCTAATTAATATTAGTTATTATGTGCCAATGTGGAGGCGATCCCAGTAGCAGAGGTGCTGAGGTTGGGACCCTTTGCTACTGGGATCTTCCCCATATTGGCACAATAAATGCGACTTGGTGATAATGTCATTCCTGGACGTTTGAATAGAAAGATAGACACCCACATTAACATACAAATATATACTTGAATATGATATCAGGGAAAATGTGAAATTAGATTTTTTTCGCCAATAACAAATTCTATTGTTTTCTATTATCTTCTGCATATCAAAAATATTTAATGTAATTCTATGTTATTATGACTTCAACAATATTGTAACTGTGTTGTGCATTGTCTTAAGTATACATTGTGTGAATCACACACCCAGTGCGACCCATAAACCAATTAAGTAACAATTATTACATAATACCATATTCAAATTACCCCTCTGGGATCTAAGATATTAGGCAGACAAACACATGGCTCTCTGTTGTGATGTTATGTCACCATGATGTCACTGTGATGTCATCCTTGCTTGGTGACTGTTGATTGTAACTGTCACACAGTGATTGTGGAAAGTTAACTGCAGCACAACTTGTGTCTAATATTTGGGCTTCATGTTTACATGGTGAAGACCTTTGTTTTTGTTAGAAATGTTATTCTTTTTTTCTTGACCAGCACTTTTTTTGGGGTTTCTCAACCAAATTTGGTCAGTTGTTGCCTTAAGTCGCTGCTAATAAAATTTTGTAAATTTCATATTGCAATAAAGTAGGGTCTTCAATTCCCACCCATCAAATTGAGACCTTGAAGGGGTACAAGGGTGAAATAGCACAGGGTCAAAAATCGAATGTGAAGAACCAGGAGTTGTGGAACTGTGATGAGCAGAGCTTTTATTGTGTTATGATCAATCTATTGCAAATGGTTTTTCTGGTGGTGATTGGACGAAGGGTTGTTAGATATGGAGCTTTGAAATTTTTGCTATTTACCACAAAACTTGAACATTTTATAACTTTGGTTTGGTTCATCAAAGTAGGACCATATTTGGATCACATATATGTTGCAAAACTTTTGATTACCCCACAGTGTGATAACCCCCCCCCCCCCCCCTAATGGGTAAAATGCTATAAAATCAGCCGAAATGAACAGATATGGTAATTACTGTTATGCATTGGGTTTTTGTGGCATAGATATTAGAGAAACAACTTGAGATCAATGTATTCAATCAGGTGCTTTTTAATCTGGAAGGGATAAAATGGCAAAACTTTGTACCTAGCTGTGGGAATTTCACCATATTTGGCCCACAGGTAGTACTTGACCTTTGAACTTAGTGAATAGATGACCAAGGTCACATGTGATCTCAAATTGATAATTCCAATAAATTATATCATCTTTATGGTCTTGAATATATTATGAAATGTTGCTCATACAGGTGTTTTTATTTCAGTGGGCGACTTAATATGGTTTCATATGGTGAAGCGCAGTATCTGTGTAACACAGATACAAGCAGTATATTTATTATTTTTCTTTGCCACACAATTTTGATCCTACATGGCCAAATGTGCTACGTGCGTTTTCCATGCATTTGGATAAATGCATGGAAAAAGCATGGTTTTCACCTTAATATATTAGGTGAAAACCATGTGTTTTCCATGCGTTTATCTTTCTCATGGAAAACGCACGTGGCACATTTGGCCATGTGCCGGGATGAAACTTGGCGGGTAGGTAAACCTTAGGTAGTACTCCATTTCTATAGCACAAAATGACCTTGATCAATTTCACAAAGTCACAGATAATATCTCAAAAACCGGTAGAGGTACAGCTCTGATATCCAAGTATGTTTCTGCTGTAAGGTCTTCCAATCTGAGGGGTCATTTTGATGCTCTGTCATGCGGAAATGGGTGATCCACACACTA
This sequence comes from Alitta virens, assembly GCA_932294295.1. Taxonomy (NCBI): domain Eukaryota; kingdom Metazoa; phylum Annelida; class Polychaeta; order Phyllodocida; family Nereididae; genus Alitta; species Alitta virens. The sequence goes on along the minus strand of OW028586.1, from coordinate 17,676,550 downwards.
ATAAAAATTGATTGACGTACATAATCTAAAGAACTGCATATGGTGGGAAACAGATGAGTACAGATTTATATTTTGCTATGACTGATCCTGAGCTGCCAAACTTTTGGTGGCGATCGGGTGAAGGGTTGCTGATATATAGGGCGTAATGAATTTTGCTATTTGCTCCCAAAAAATGTAACGCTGTGTAACTTTTGATTTGGTGGCTCAAGTAAGACCAACGTGGGGTTATATATAGTGATTGGACAAATAAAATAATAAAATTTGTTTTCAACATTTTTAATGGAAATCAAAATAAATTTAATTTCAAAGGCAGTATATATTTATTCGGGTTGGTGTAAAGTGTGAATTCAATCATTCCTGTATTGCAATTGAATATGACAGTGTTAAGTGTGACAGGTGTTAAGTGTGACAGGTGTAAAGTGTGAATTCAATCATTCCTGTATTGCAATTGAATATGACAGTGTTAAGTGTGACAGGTGTAAAGTGTGAATTCAATCATTCCTGTATTGCAATTGAATCTGACAGGTGCTAAGTGTGACAGGTGTAAAGTGTGAATTCAATCATTCCTGTATTGCAATTGAATATGACAGGTAAGTCACTGGTCCATTACAATTGCTTACAGTCATGCGTGGCTGAACAATGCTACCATAAATATGGCAAGTTATGAAAATAATAAATGCATTGCCTCTCTCTGAGATTGCTGGTCTTTGATAATAACATGGGTTATTCCAATTTGAAATAGATCTAAGAATAATAATATTATCAAGTGCACGCTGTATAAACGCAACGCCTCTAGCATAGAGGAACATCACTTCTGGGGGTCTACCTTATAAATGGGCAGGAAACGTGTGTATGAACAAACAAATAACTTGGTGGTTATGTAATGGTGGTGTGTATGAAATTAAAGAATTTAACATTTCCTGAATTGTAGTTGATAAAAGGAGAAATTATCATATATTTCCAATTATTTGGTATATTGTCATAAATGAAATATATACAAAGAGTATAAAAAAGATATGAAATTTTAAAACATCAATATATATACACTTCTCCAAAATTTTATGAATATCACAAGAAACGCATACAGTACCAGGGTTTAGGGAATGCACATTACAAACACACAATTTGAGCAATTTTATATATATTTTCCATTATTATAAATAGGTATGGAATAATGCCTGTTGATTTAGGGATTTTTAAAAGACATATTTCATATATGTAGGTATGATAGTAGCCAAGATCTACAAGTTTGGGTAACATGAATTTTTCAAATTTTCCCATCATTACAATACATAGGGACACTTTAATTCTCCAAAATCCTATACGTAGCAATCTAAACACAAAAGATCAGGGCGCAGGGAATGTAGCAAACAACAAAATTTTAAGAAAAATTTTAACCCTTGTTATCACTTGGGAAAATTCGTGAGCAGGTGGGCGGTGGGCATGACACTTTCTTTTCTGGAGCAGAACTCCAACACTAATGCACTTAAACTATATGGCTTAGTTGTGCATTTTGATAGTCACATAGACAGGTCTCAGCTATGCTTTAAAAAATTGTGAAAAAATCGAAAAAAATATTTTATTTCGTTTCGGGAGCAGAACTTACGGCCATAGATAATACAGGATACTTATAATCAGGGGAAAATTTTATAATTAACACCATAAAAAGTTAGTCTACATGGTAATTTTTTCATCTTTTTGCTGTATTCATTATATGGTATGTACATGTGACTGCAAAACACTTGTTAATTAATATGCAGCACACACTGTACGTGAAATGTCAATGGTGAGAGATGGACTTGCAGAGTTAGACTTAACTTCCAATGAAGTTAAATCAATTATTGAGGACATGTGTCTCAATTAATTTTTGCACTTTTATTACTATAGTGTAAACCATGTATTGTATTAGTATACCAAGAGTATGAATAAAGATGATATATATATATATATTAGACATTACGTATCACCTAAATAATAAGGGAGTTTAGCCAAATCTACTATTTCCCTGACCAATACACAAAGTCTCAAAATCAATATACAAAACTTAACTCCTTGCACAGCCCTGTTCTGTGGCGCCTGAGATTACACAAGTCATTATATTTTCTGTTATGTAGCACCACATGTGGTTATCAAAACTGGCAGAGTTGTTATTTAGACTCCTAGTTGGAATAATTAACCTCAGAAACATGGTTATCATGGAAAATATAGATCGATACTAAACATGACATACATGTACATGTTATGCAATATTATATTCATTACCAAAGCATTTCACATGGCCTTCTTCAGTGTTGTGATACAGCTCAGGTGACTGATGTTGTTGGATTACCCAGAGTCAGAATCAAATCTGCATTGGTTCTACTGTTGAATGTCTAACATGTTTGAAGTTATATTGACAGAAAGGCATGGTAACTTTGCGGCAGACCATAGGTAAACTCCATGTAGGCCTACTGTACATTTACCTGAATGGTGACAACAATAGATTATTAGTACAGACAGTTGGTTTCATTGAAGACAGTCCGTCAAATTGAACTAGACAAAGCTTCATAGCTGGCTACTCAAACCCGGATCTAAAAGTACATATTTATGATATATTAGATTAATTTCTTACATTTACAGGTTTATATTTATCTGGTGATAGATGTAAGCTGATTATTATCGGCACTATTTTAGAAATATCATGACAAAGTTTCAAGCATGTAGGTGCAATAGTGTCAGTGTGCTGCTCGGGGCAGCAAACAAGGCACACAGGATCCTCCCCCCTGCGTAATAACTGCCACAACTAACTTTTTTATTTACATGTGTTAAAAACATAATATGGTGTTGCGGGTTTGAACTGCTGTCATATTTTTGCTCAACCTCCCAAATGATTCATCCACACCAAATATCCTCATCCACAAAGAAATCATTTTTGGATTATGCCTCAAAAAGTCATTTACCTTATAATCACTTGGCATACATGCAGTGTATAGTCATGCTTGGCATAGATTAACTGTCTTCAAATCATAGGTTTTAATCATGCTACTCATGTTTAAATGAATTCTACTTTTACAATGGAACCATGTTATCAATAGAGGGAGCTATAATGCCCTAATCACTGTTTAGCAATGTAATCTTAATGCGATGTCATGAACTGCTGTCACTGACCACATTTCAAGCTTGAAATTTGAATCATCAAACAATGCTCAGCACAGTTACTGATACATGGAGCTCCTTCTGTATAGTAACAGTACTTATATCTAACCAAGGAGTTGCAGTTTGTTCAGATAGCATGATGATGATGCTCGTTGTACAATCAGTTCCTATAGTTCTTGCTAAATTTCATTCATATCCACGTGAGAATCAGGACGCCGCTTAAAGACATTGGAGTTGCAGTTCATTCAGATAGCATGATATTATAAATACCTAATGGAAAGACCATGCATAATGATGGTGCTAGTTGAACAATCATTTCATTTAGTTCTTGCTAAATTTCATTCATATCCACGTGAGAATCAGAACGCCGCTTAAAGACATTGACATTCCTTTTCAACCAACTCAGAGATGCCTTACTTTGCAGTTGTTTCGAGGCCTGCGAATCATGATTAAATCCATGCGATCCGAGGATTTTTATGATGTAATCTAGTGGTTGATGATTAACATGGCCATGGCCAGGCTGTCCAGGTATAGCCCAGCTTATAACTAATCCCTCTTTAGCATGGCGGACAATGTTACTCACATAGGTATCTTCAAATTGTTTCGGTATGTGCTCGGCAACTTCCAGGGACATTACCCAGTCATACAATGGCAATCCATATTGAGGTAATGTTAGATCTAGATATTTAACTGATCCATTGCTGATTTTATCATAGTATGGCCCACCGTCATATGCTGCAACAGAACAGGATTTTGAAATTATCAAATACTGGATATACTTGCATGGTACATGGCCAAATTTGCCTCGTGCATTTTCCATACGTTTGGATTATAATTAGGCAAAAACCGTGCGTTTTCCATGCGTTTATCCTTCTCATGGAAAACGTATGCAGCACATTTGGCCATGTAGTGGATGAAAGATATGTAATTTGTCTGGTGATTGATACAAAAAACAGTGCCATTAAAACATAGATATATATATATATATATATATATATATATCTGAAAGCATCATTTATTACTACTAAGTCTGAATTATGAAACAGAATGAACTGCCAAATAAGTGTTAGGAACTTCAGATTACTATAGGTTTCAATTGTAAATTTTCAACTGTCATAACTTGCACCATGCAGTGTTATATTGATCTCTCCTAACGAGATATCATTTTACAAAATATTTTTGAACTATTATGTACTTTTGACATCATATCATAGCGAATATCTTTGTTAATCCACATATTATGCTTATATTGTATTATTCATCTATTGGTTCCAAATCGTTGTAAAACTCTGACGAGAAGTGAATGCCAGAATGTTAACCAAATTAAATGCTATTAGGAAAGCTCACTAAAGTTCAAAAACGTATTTCCATGTTAAAAAAATATAAAAAATACCATCATAAGAAGCGAGTTTGCCAGTTTTGTCCAGTCTAGCTTTGTAATACCCTCTGCCATCTCCAAAACTCCCCACTCTTTTTCCAGAGAAGAACTCTGCAAGTTCCTTCACAAGACTATTGTCAGTCACATGGTTATAATTAGCTGGGTCCACCTTTTCTTCACACCAGCCTCCTGATTCAGAAACGGCCTGAAAAGATTTTTTACCCATGTATAACTTACTCATGCAAGCATAAAATAGCCACTAAGTGCATTGTTATTGATTAAATTTAAAATAATGTTCAGTAATCTCCAGTTAGGTCAGCAAAGTACACTACTCACAAAAAGTTAGGGATATTTGACTGTTGGACAAAAACTTCTCTGATATATAAGAAGTGCAATAAATAAAAGAACATACATTGGTAGTCGATTTCGCTCTCTGTAGCTGGCAGTGGAGCATGGCTTTGCTTTGAGCTACTGAATTCATCATCCTAGACATATTGTTTCTTTCCAACATGAATTTTAAGTTCGTAAAATTTACTGTGCGCTTTGCTGTTGAGTGGTCCCGAACCAATGGAAAGTCAATTCCAGCGGATAGGTCACGAAAGTTAAACCACCTGAAATTCACAAAATAAAAAACGTTGTTGAGTCGTTCAACATGCAGTTTAGCGGGATTCGGAAAGAAATTCCCACAAAACTGCATGTTGAACTGCTCACCATTCATTATTTATATCATGTTGGCCTCTTTGATACACTGGAACAGATGAACTTGACTAGTTTGAGAATGCTGATTCCAAATCTGAATTGGATATTTTCTCTATAACGTATGAATTTTGAGTAAGGCATAATGTCTGCAGCTGCACAGTGATGGAGGCCACCACAACTTCGTGTTTAAATTTGCTATATTTAGCGCTTTTCAGCAGTTATTTCCAACTGGTAAATATCCATGTTTGTCTTCCTTTTTTTTAACTTACAACAGTTGCAGAGTGATTAAGAGTGTTGCAAACTAAGCATGACTCAAAATTCTGATGTTATGGGAGAAATTTTGACTTGAAATTTGAGTTTGCTTCATGAGGTAACCAAGTTGAACCGAAAGTTATAATTTGTTGATCGGTGGGCCTTCCTATACCCTTGCCATTGAAAATTTGCCAACAGTAATAAAAATGACAAATTTAAGGACACAGGATAGCAAACAGGTTATCACTAGAGATGGCAAAAAACACAGCCAAAATAAAATTTTAAAAATCTCACAATGTGATGACCATAAAAGCCGCTGTAGTAATTGCTGCAAATCTGATATCTGCAAAAGAATGAACAAATATTAAAGTATTACTCTCTCTCTCTCCTGACCTACAGTAGTACTTGTATATGACACTATGATAATTAGTTAATTCTGGTCAGAAGGAACTTTAAAATTTGAAAATTTCATTACAAATGTTATCATGATTCAACGGCTAATCTGCGCATCATCTGCACGGCACATTTTTGGTTGTAACTCAATCATTTTTCATCTAATTTTTAAATTTAAACTACACTCGACCCTAATCTGTTTTGATAGAATCAGACTCAGTCAATCTCTTCTGATCTTTCAAAACAGATCGATAAGTGATGAGCAACATCCAACATACTAAGCAACGTCCAACATACTAGGCAACATCCAGTATACTGGCGACATCCACAGAAAATAACCAATAATAAATGATGGTGCTAAAGTGAACCATTTTTATAAAAGTTATCACAATTCAACAATCATTTAATATCCCACTCATAGAAGCCACCAATTCATTATATTGCTGTTCTAATTAGGTCTATATATATATATATAAATCTTTATTCACTGTTTATAACAGAACAAATTTAAAAACAACTATAGAAAGTTAAAAAATGTAAAAATATAAAAATTTATAAAATCAACAAGTACAAATTGACTTGATGAGGCTTAAAATCTCATCTGAATTCAAATAGTTTCAAGAATTAAAACATTCTCTAGCATCTATTAATTCTTTTATCGTATTATTTAAGTATTTACAATATCACAGCTTGGTCTAGGTAAATTTATAATTACAGCAATACTGCACATTGCAGCTATAGCACAGGTTAAAGCACCATATTTGAATCCAATAAACTTTAGATTTCTCTTGAAAGAACTGTGATTATTAATTTTTCGATTCATTGCCATAAAATTTACAAATAAATTGTTGCACTTGGCAAGACGTTCAGAAATTTTTAAAAATCTACAAAAAAAGTTGTAAAAAAATGTATGGTGGTCCGTATATATATGGGACCTAGTAAATTTGTGTGAGTAGTATAAGGTAAGTTCCAAATTTTTTCTAATTGCCTTATTCCATGCTACATTGAGATCATAAATTGTATGGCCATCTTAGTCCCACAATATAATACCATAGAAACTAGTACAGTTTAGTTGAAACAATTTAAATGGAAGCACAAAAGCGAGTTTCATAGATCGAAATATTCCTCTGAATTTCAGCTTTCTGGAAGTAGGTATGAAAATTAGCATTGTGCCAAAAAAAATTGAAGGTTTCCATATTAAAATAGAATTAACAAATTCCAATACGTAAGTTACCATGGAAACAAATTCATAACAAATTTTGAAGTTTTTTTTAGTAAAGCTTGTCATTACACTACCTATTATGTAAAAAGTTTAGAAACTCTATGAATAATTTTTTTAACTTTCGGGAAGCTAATATTATAGGTTTACAATGATACTTTATTTCTTGACCTGCCAGCTAACGTAACCTTCCTTAACATTTTACAGCATAACAAACATCATACTGTGCAGCTTATTATTTAGTTTTGGTATCTTTTCTCTCTTAAAAAGGGGATATGTGTGAGAGCTGTACCTTGTTTTTCTGATGATACACTCAGCGAATTTCGCCATGACAGCGGGATTTACCCCCCTAAAACTACAATAAACACCTTTTAGATGGCTGCCGCAGTGTAAGAACACTGTCAATGATCTATACATGTAGTTTTGTGACAAATCAAGTCATTGCAATGTGTATAATCATGTTTTAGGGGGGTGCCGAATATGGCTGTCGTGGCGAAATTCACTGTCTCCCAGTGTAGGGATGGCTCTTTTTGAAAGAAAGTTAGGCATTTTATGTCAGTAGCAAAATAGGGGGGGGGTTAGGGCTTTTAAACCAACCCCCCCCCCCCCTCTTGGCCTAGTACGTTTTAATTTTAAAATATATACAAATTCAGCAGTCCTCGCAATACATTTTAATTTTCAACCCCCCCGGTGAAAAATTTCCGAATCCGCCCTTGAATGTCTTTGTTGGTCATATTTCCGAAGTTGACATTGGAATAGTGTTCTTTATAAGATTGGCTTCTGAATTCACTTGCGGCTAACGCCACTCGTGAATCTTGGCCAATCTGTCCACTCGTGGGGAATATCAAAATATACCACATAACCATTGGGTCATATTATAATAACTTCCTGATACTGATCGAATGTTCATTTGGAAATGAAGATTTTCTCTCCTTATTCCAGACATGTTGCGGCTATATTTCACAAATTAAACCTAAACCATGATATAACATATTGTCAAAATCGTTTTTCTTAATATTTAGAAAATATTGCTCAAAGTGTTTAGGCTCCACACTTCAATCTTGTGATAATATGTTCTGCAAGTAGTCACAGTATTTGTTCGATAAAATAATATTAATGTTATGAGTATCTTCTGACCATGTTTCAGGGAAACACATGCAATAATGTTTCTACTGTAGACACTTTAATGTGGTGACAATATGATCTGCAACACTCTCAAAATGTTAGTTAAACATGTCAATGCTGTGAAAATATCCTCACAATATTGTATTGGTAGGGTTACCTAAAATAAATAATCTGATTGTTCTAACAATATATTCATAATGTTTTTGGGAATATTATCAGAAATGTTGCTGCACACTTTTTTAGGGTCCACACTTTCATGCTGCGACAATATGATCTACAATATTGTGACAATACAGGGTGCGGCATAAAAACTTGTACCAGCAGCTACTGCTACCTCTTTTGTTATTACCTCGATTGACTGTAATCACGTGCAACTGCAATCATACACACGAAAGTAATAATTGTCCTAAATTATGTTTATAAATATATTTTAGTTTTTCCTCAAGAATTATAGATAATATGGATCTAAATATAGCACATGCACACTTATCACACCATCGGGTGATTTTCACCTCGGCTTTTGCAATATAAGCATTAGATTATATCACTGATAATACAGATGTGTTACAGACACCTTTCTTGACCTTTGCCGCCAAAAATAGGGCAAATAGATTCATTTTTAATAAGAAGGTAGAGCATTGACATTTTTGAGGCGGAAAGTGCCATTTTGGATTTTGGTCAATTTTCTGTCTTTTCTGTCTAATTAACTGGCCAATCCTCCTGAAAATCATGTGATTATTTTGAGATTAGTTGTAAATTCAAAAAGTCCCTCTGGAATGCCATTATATTTCTCTGTTTAATTTCATGACCTTGCTGAATCAAAACTGGAACCAACCTTCTTATCATCTAATACCTTGATATATATATGCACATTAAAAAACATTGAAGGAGGATCCTGTGCAAATATGATATTTTCTATGGCTTCGGAGGTGTAGTAACTAGGAAATATCTAATTTGTAAACTTTCTGCAACTAGAGACGCCATGCGAGCAGACAGAAATTTGACTTCTGTGATGTGTATCACTCAGAACAAGCCCTCTCAATAATTCCGATACTGATATTGTCTAACATTATAAGATCAAAAAAATCACAATTACCAATTGCTTATACCCCTAACTAAATGTGGCAAAACGTTAAAAGACTTCATAAGCATTTGAGTAACCTAGAGCTATCCCGAAAGTAGAGATGCCTTGTGCAAGTTTTTAGGCCGCCCCCTGTATACACAATGTTGTGACAAGATTGTTACAATATGCTTGTGTTTGCAGTGTATTTTATTGTTGGTATATTTATTGTTAATGGTTTTTAATTGTTATCAAAGTCTATGGATTTTATTATTTTTGTTTTTAATGATGTAAAGGGCCTGAATGTAAAACCGCTTCAGCCGATCTGGCTACCTTTTTAAAATATATTTGAAATAAAATTAAAAAAAATAACAAAAAATCTTTGTACTTCATTTGTGTATTTTCAAGAATATCTCACCAAAAAAAAAGGAGGAAGTATTTTACTCTGCGACATAGCCTCATATGTCTGCAATAGATCTTTTACAGTGAAATTTATAACCTGGTGAAGCTTTTAATAAATTGTGTGGAGAATTTGATTAAAGGTGTCAAATGCCTTGGCGTTTTTAGTATAATAAGAGTCAGATATATAATTTTACGTTTTTCACATCTTTTCTTATAAATAAATAATCACCTTCCTTTACATTAACAATTTTACCTATTTTCCTTTACTTCCATCATATCTTATTTTATTTGATGATTATTATTTTTGATAATTTTTATTCAATTGTGCCACAGGCTTTTTTCATGCATTTGGATAAAGGCATGGAAAATGCATGGTTTTTGCTTCATTATAATTAGCTAAAAACCATGCATTTTCCATGCATTTATCCTTCTCATCGAAAATGTATGTGGCACATTTGGCCATGTATGATATGCATCTTAATCAAGTGTTGGTAAACTTATGGGCCCGACTATGTAATTTTACATTAAAATGTACAAATGCACTTACAAGGCGACATCTTGTAATGACAGCAGCAAAGCCGAACCCACAAAATGGCAGTAAAGATTATGGTATTGACAATTCTTCTCCCATCAAATATTCATCTGGAATCAATAGAAAATGGCAATGATAAGCACCTATAATTGTGTATATTCTATATATAAATGGCCAAATGTGCCACGTGCGCGTAGCACATTTGGCCATTTAAACACTTATAATTGTGTATATTCTATATATATATATATATATGGTTTTTTTATGTGACCATGACACACAATCACAATTACAAAGAAAAGACAAATTATATTACATGTATTCCCAATTATAGAAATATGCAGTGACTAAGGAAAACTAAATGTTATAGAGTGGGTGTCATAAAACATAGGAAAATAGCAACATACATTACCCAAATACAGGTTAATTTAAATAACTGCTTTAAATAAGTGAGCTCACATAACATAGTAGACACAGCCTTTAAGGAATATAATACTGCAGCATTCAATGCCAAAATGTTGAATAGGTTTTTTTTTAAATTAATGATAATCAGGACTAAGAAGATATTATTGATATATAATACAATATTAATGAAACCTATGGAAGGACTGTAACAAGAAAGTATTGCATCACATGTTTTCATGAACAGGCCTACAGCCATCCACCTACATGTTTACCTCTATACATGACTTTATCAAAATATATTAAATGTATAATATAACTTTGTCAGTATACATACAGTGTACGGGAGTACACTAGACATAGAAAGAGAACATCACAAGTCTGGATTTATAATATGAATTTGTCAAGTACACTAAAACTGGATACCTGTTGCTTGTCACTAGTGCATACATGTGATGGCCAACTAAGCGTCACCACTGTTAGAAATTAGCTCTATGCCAGTGTCATTAAGTGTGTTGTAACACCCTGACTGCGGTAACAAAATTATGGAGATAATGAAGTGTAGTCATACTATATGTTGTCAGAGATCACTTCAGGATTTAAAAGAAATCACGTTATAAAGACAAACTGTGACTCATTTCTGAGGTTGTTTTGCAAATGTCACATTGTTTACAATCAATGTTATTTCTCAAAACGAAGGACATATTTTGCCTTATTTCAGTGAAAGAGATATGTGTGTTATGATGTTTATCTTATAATTACAGACATAGAACGTATGAAAACTATCCTGCTGTGTTCGCACACTGTTATCCAAGTGTCACATGAGCATTTCAGAATCAAGTTGTGGACTGTAATAACAACTGCCAGTGTCACTGTTATAATTAATTGCAAAAAACATTATATATTGCTATATTTAAATAAAGCAATGCTTGCCAGGTTTTACCTTTTACCTGTTTAATTTTTCCTGCTTCGATAACAAGGCTATAATTCCTGTTTTCTGTCTAGCTTATCAGTATCCAAAAAATTAAAATCTTCCTTGATCAACTGATCACAGCCTTATTATTTTTGTGAATGGTTGTAGTGGTGTATAATTGTAAAACTGAGTATGTTAACAAGAGTGTCACCAGCATTAGATATATGCGAGCACTGCAGCAATGATATTATTGTATGCACTCGTGACAGCAACAGGCATCCACCTGACACATGAATTATTAATTGGCCCAAGCAACAGTTGCCTCAAAACAACACATGTGATGGCCAACTAAGCGTGACCATCGTCTATTGAACCAGTACCTTCCCAGCCAGGATTTGGTGACACACTGTTAGAAATGTTGTCCTATATTACTAGTCTGAAGATGAGCTCTATGCCAGTGTCATTAAGTATGTTGTAACACCCTGACTGCAGTAACACAATTATAGGGATAATGAAGTGTAGTCATGCTATATGTTGTCAGAGATCACTTCAGGATTTAAAAGAAATCACGTTATAAAGACAAACTGTGACTCATTTCTGAGGTTGTTTTGCAAATGTCACATTGTTTACAATCAATGTTATTTCTCAAAACGAAGGACATATTTCGCCTTATTTCAGTGAAAGAGAATTCAGTGCATTAATGATGTCACATGTGGGCCTTATTGTGGCACACATGGATATTAGAGAAACACCTTGAGATCAATGTATTATATCAGGTGCTATTAAACCCTGGAAGGGATAAAATGGCAAAACTTAGTACCTAGCTGTGGGAATTTCACCATATTTGGGTTACAGGTAGTACTTGACCTCTGAACTTAGTGAATAGATGACCAAGGTCACATGTGATCTCAAAGTGATAAACCCAATGAATTATATCAACTTTATGGTATTGAATATATTATAAAATGCTGCTTATTCAGGTGTTTTTATTTCAGCGGGAGACTTAATATGGTTTCATATGGTGAAGCGCAGTATCTGTGTAACACAGATAAAAGCAGTATATTTATTATTATTCTTTGCCCAAAAATTTGATCCTACCGGGATGAAACGTGGTGGGTAGGTGGACCTTAAGATTAAAATATGTCATGCGGAAAGGGGTGATCCACACACACCCATAAAAATCGATTGACGTACATAATCTAAAGAACTGCATATGGTGGGAATCAGATGAGCACAGATTTATATTGTGTTATGACCGATCCAGAGCTGCCGAACTTTTGGTGGCGATCGGGTGAAGGGTTGTTGATATATAGGGCGTTATATATTTTTATATCAAAATAAATTTAATTTCAAAGCAGTATATTCTTATTCTGGTTGGTGTAAAGTGTGAATTTAATCATTCCTGTATTGCAATTGAATATGACAGGTGTTAAGTGTGACAGGTGTAAAGTGTAAATTCTATCATTCCTGTATTGCAATTGAATATGACAGGTGTTAAGTGTGACAAGTGTAAAGTGTGAATTCAATCATTCCTGTATTGCAATTGAATATGACAGGTATTAAGTGTGACAGGTGTAAAGTGTGAATTCAATCATTCCTGTATTGCAATTGAATATGACAGGTGTTAAGTGTGACAAGTGTAAAGTGTGAATTCAATCATTCCTGTATTGCAATTGAATATGACAGGTGTGAAGTGTGACAGGTGTGAAGTGTGAATTCAATCATTCCTGTATTGCAATTGAATATGACAGGTGTTAAGTGTGACAGATGTAAAGTGTGAATTCAATCATTCCTGTATTGCAATTGAATATGACAGGTAAGTCACAGGGGATTCCCCAGCTCAGCTACCATAAACATGGCCAGTTATGAAAATAGTAAATAGATTGCCTGTCTATCAGATTGCTGGTCTTTGATAATAACATGTTTATTCCAATTTGAAATATCCATATATATTTCTATTATCAAGTGCGCACTGTATAAACGCAACGCCTCTAGCATAGAGGAACATCACTTTGGGGGGTTGACCTCATAACAGGGCAGGAAACATGTGTCAAACCCGGATCTAAAAGTACTGTTTATGATATATTAAATTAATTTCTTACATTTACCAAGGTTTATATTTATCTGGTGATAGATGTAAGCCGATTATTATCGTCACTATTTTAGAAATATCATGACAAAGTTTCAAGCATGTAATAGTGTCAGTGTGCTGCTCCGGGCAGCAAACAAAGTACACAGGATCCTCCCCCCCCCCCTGCATAATAACTGCCACAAATAACTTTTTTTATTCTACATGTGTTAAAAGCAGAATATGGTATTGCGGGTTTGAACTGCTGTCATATTTTTGCTCAACCACACCAAATATCCTCATCCACAAAGAAATCATTTTTTAATTATGCCTGAAAATGTCATGTATCTTATAATCGCTTGGCAAGCATGCAGTGTATATTCATGCTTGGCATAGATTAAATGTCTTCAAATCATAGGTTTTAATCATGCTACTCATGTTTAAATTCTACTTTTACAATGGAACCATATTATCAATAGAAGGAGCTATCATGCAGTAAATGCCCTAATCACTCTTCAGCAATGTAATCTAAATGCGATGTCATGAACTGCTGTCACTGAGCACATTTCAAGCTTGAAATTTGAAGCATCAAACAATGCTCAGCACAGTTACTGATACATGGAGCTCCTTCTGTTATAGTAACAGTACTTATATCCAACCAAGGAGTTGCAGTTTGTTCAGATAGCATGATGATGATGCTCGTTGTACAATCAGTTCCTGTAGTTCTTGCTAAATTTCATTCATATCCACGTAAGAATCAGGACGTCATCTAAAGACATTGACATTCCTTTTCAACCAATTCAGAGATGCCTTACTTTGCAGTCGTTTTGAGGCCTGAGAATCTTGATCAAATTTGTGCATTCCAAGGATTTTTATGATGTAATCTAGTGGTTGATGATTCACATGGCCATGGCCAGGCTGTCCAGGTATAGCCCAGCTTATAACTAATCCCTATTTTAGCATGGCGGACAATGTTACTCACATAGGTATCTTCAAATTGTTTCAGTATGTGCTCGGCTACTTCCAGGGACATTACCCAGTCATACAATGGCAATCCATATTGAGGTGATGTTAAATCTAGATATTTAACTGATCCTTTGCTGATTTTATCATAGTACGGCCCACCATCATATGCTGCAACAGAACAGGATTTTGAAATTATCAAATCAATACATACTGCATATACTTGCATGGTGTGGCTAAAGATATATGCTTTTTCTCATCTCGATTGATACATAAAACAGTGCCATTAAAACATAGATATATATATATATATCTGAAAGCATCATTTATTACTACTAAGTCTGAATATTGAAACAGAATGAACTGCCAAATAAGTGTTAGGAACATCAGATAACTATAATATTTTCAACAGTCATAACTCGCACCATGCAGTGTTATATTGATCTCTCCTAACGACATGTGATTTTAAAAATATTTTTGAACTATTATGTACTTTTGACATCATATCATATCGACTATCTTTGTTAATCCATATATTATGCTGATATTGTATTATTCATCTATTGAAGAAGTGAATGCCAGAGAGATAGGCATCAGCCCAGGGGATTAAAATTTTGGCAGTCACAAGATAAGATGGTGTCCAATGACAGTTAACCAAATTTACCCCGTGAGTAAAGATTCATCTGCGACTTTTTAAAAATAGATAAGATAGGTATAACAAGAAGTACACTGTTTCAATGCTATTAGGAAAGCACAATAAAGTTCAAAGACGTATCTCCATATTCAAAGCAAAAATACCATCATAAGAAACAAGTTTGCCTACATAATATTATAGCCAAGGCACAAGTATTTGGGCGCTTTAAAATTAAATTGCACTTTTATGCAGTTCTTACAAAACTGACTTAGTCAGCCACTTCTTAGCCAGTGATTTACAATGGGCATTCAGAAAGTTCTTCCCATTTTTTTCGAGTGGACATTCATAACCGACATTGACTGATGATCCAGGTAAAGTATATTTTGTATGCAAAAAGTCCCCAGATAGCATTCCAAATCGTTTCAACATCGGTGCGATGTCGGCGATGTCAAGATGATGTTGTACTGACGCCGGCCAACATAGAAACGATGCTGGTCCGATTTGGAATGCTCTCTGGGTCAGTAGATATATAATAACACTGTAATGATATTTTTACCATGAGTTCAATGGTGCAGAATAGATAGGCATGATTGCATTGTGGGGTACCATATATTTTCTGATCAGCTGCTAACAACCGATCAGATTGCAGTAATACCTGTCAATATCAGGCTATGTTGCACGGTGGTGCCCTTTGTCGCATGATCACCAGTTTTTAATAACTGTGGTTATCATGAAAATTGCAATTTTCAGAAATGAATTACTCCTTTCAAACCATCCTTGATATTTGTTGAATAACTAAAGTTGTATTTTGTATGTGCAGAATTATTATGTTTGAAACTGTGAATTGTTTTTTTTCGGCTTTGCCTCGTACAATATACTCTTTCTGCATCCCACAAATCTACATGTTGAACTCCTCACTATTCATTTTTTATATAATGTTGGCCTCTTTGATTTAATACACTGGATCAGGTGAACTTGACTACTTTGAGAACGTTGATTTCAAATCTTAATTGGATATTATGTCTATCGCGTATGAATTTTGAGTAAAGCATAATGTCTGCAGCTGCAGAATGATGGAGACCACTAGAACTCTGTGTTTAATTTTGCTATAGTTAGCGCTTTTCAGCAGTTATTTCCAACTTATCATAGCATAGCAGCGTCAGGTAAATATCCATGATTGTCTTCCTTTTTTTGTTAACTTACAGCAGTTGCAGAGTGATTAAGAGTGTTGCAAATTAAGCATAACTCAAAATTATGATGTTATGGGAGAAATTCTGACTTGAAATTTGAAATCAGCATGCCTGAATTTGTTTCACGAGTTAACCAACCGAAAGTTATAATTTGTTGATCGGTGGGTCTTCCTATACCCATCAAAAAATTGCCAACTTTTGACTGCCTATCAGTATAAAAAATGACAAATTTAAGGACACAGGATAGCGAACAAATTATCACTAGAGATGGCAAAACACACAGCCAAAAAAAAATAAAAAATCTCACCATGTGATGACCATAAAAGCTGCTATTCTGATCGCTGCAAATCTGAAATCTGCAAAAGAATGAACAAATAATAAAGTATTACTCTCTCTCCTGAAATACACGCGATTTCCAGAGGCCTCTGTAAAATATTTGAGCCTTTGAATAATTCATTAGCTCATGACAGAAGACCAAAAAGACATTTGAATATAATTGTTTAACCTTCATATCAGTATTTCCGTAAATTTCATGTCAACATTTGAGGCGGCAATAAATTGTTTTAAACTCTACCCTTGAAGTTTCGTCACAATATAGATTTATAGATAATGATATCACAATGACTAAGAATATATTCTAAGATCTATAAACACTGAAATGTGTTTATATGAAAAAATTTGGATAAATGCATGGAAAATGCATCAATTTTTCTTCATTATAATTAGCTAAAAAACCATACGTTTATCCTTCTCATGGAAAACGCACATGGCAAATTTGGCCATGTATGACATCTTACTCAAGTGTTGGTAAACTTTTGGGCCTGACTATGTAAATTGCAGTTAAATGTACAAAATGCACAAGTTTACAAGGTGACATCTTGTAATGACAGCAGCAAAGCCGAACTCACAATATGGCAGTAAAGATTATGGTATTGACCATTCTTCTCCCATTAAATATTCATCTGTAATCAATAGAAAATGGGTATAAGCACCTATAACTGTTTATATTTTATATATATATATATATATATATATATATATATATTTATTTATATATTTTATTTATTTTTCATGTGACCATGATAAACAGTCACAATGACAAGGTTAAGACAAATTATATAACATGTATTCCCAATAACAGAAATATGCATATGCCGGTGACGAAGGAAAAATGTGAGTGGGTGTCATAAAACACAGAAAAATAGTAACATATTTCCAGTCCTAACAGTGGGCTAATAATTCACTGTCTGCAGCCAAAATAACCAATGATACATTACCCAAATATAGAGTAATTTGAATAACTGCTTTAAATAAGTGAGCTCACATAACATAGTAGACACAGCCTTTTAAGAATATATACTATAGTATCGTATGCCAAAAGGTTGAATAGGTTTTTTTAAATTAATGAATTATAATATAATCATTTCTAAGAAGATATAATTGTTTATAATAATCTATTAATGAAACCTATGGAAGGACTGTAACAAGAAAGTATTGCATCACATGTTTTCATGAACAGGCCTACAGCCATCCACCTACATGTTTACCTCTATACATGACTTTGTCAAAATATATTAAATGTATAATATGACTTTGTCAGTATACATACAGTGTACGGGAGTACGCTGGACATAGAAAGAGAACATCACAAGTCTGGATTTATAATATGACTTTGTCAAATACATTAAAACTATAATATGACTATTACAATACATTTATTAAATGCTTTTTAAATGAATTAAATTTATTATATGCCTTTGTCAAATTAATTGTATATTTCCAATGTTATTATGACCTTGTCAATGATATCAAATTTATTAAATGACTTTGTCAAATGAATTATATATTTCCAATGTTATTATAACCTTGTCAATTATATCAAACTTATATGAATTTGTCGAATGAATTATATATTTCCAATGTTATTATGACCTTGTCAATTATATCAAACTTATATGAATTTGTCAAATGAATTATATATTTCCAATGTTATTATGACCTTGTCAATTATATCAAATTTATTATATGACTTTGTCATATGAATTATATATTTCCAATGTTATTATGACCATGTCAATTAAATCAAATTTATATGAATTTGGCAAATAAATCAAATTTATTATATGACTTCAACATTTAATATGCAAATAGAATAGACAAAATTTAATGTACAAAGGTGTCCAGCACCATAAAATTTAACCCTTACAGTATCTAAAGTATCAAGGCTGGTTTTCTGCGCATAAATTTCCAATAAATTGCCTAAGTTCAAATTTTTCGTTTATGAATCACCTTCACTAGTGCCATCCATAAATTCAAGCATTTCCATCATCAACTGAGGTATATTATTCCTATTGTTAACACTCAAATTGTATTCGTATTGTAATGAAGAAAACTTATGTCTGAATACTGATGTAGGATTCTGCTTGCATTCCTCATTACCAATTGTGTTTTGGTATAATGCTATTCATGACATTGGACATTCGTCAAATGTATTAGGCCTACTGCCATTTCACAAATTGCACTCAAATACAGGCTGATACGTTTCGTTTAGAAGACCTAAAGCTGCATTGTCACTCAATATGACAGTGACCCAAATCGGTTGCATTCATTTCATTGCTTCTAAAAAAGCAGATTAAATCCCAACAGGGCCTTGCTAGGTTCACTCTATCTCTATAAAATTGATCAACATACCCTATCATTTAATTTTTCATGCCATCAAAAATTGCCGATTTGTTTACATAGCAAGTGCTTTTATGGCCAATGAAATGAAAACGAGGCATAAACGAATGTCATTAGCGTAATGTATTTTATTTTTTTGTGTCTTCAATTTTGGTCCGATTTTCAAAATTCCAAGATTATTATGTAAACAAATGTGTAGGTGTTTCACTTTTGCATGAATTTAAAAAAAAACTCTGACCTAAATTATTCATAAAATGACTGAAATTACGAATCGGCGACGCTCTCCATCACGTTGCAATGTATAATTAGCTAAAATGTAAACGAAGTCGATGTAATAAATTCTGGCAATAATATCTAATTTAGTACAATCTAGACAGTTCGGGTTATCGAATTATCAGTAAGAAGCATTTTCTTTCATTTGGATATTTTTTTTTGTTGGTACAAAAACCGTCGGACAATGCAGCATACAATGCTACAGTATATATAGGCCTATATATTATATTCTTCATCAGGCATATATAATTCAGTCACCGAACTCACTTGCATTGAGCTGATCACTGAAGTGGAACCAGATATCACTGGAACTAGAACATGACATAATTGATTTTGATAGCCAATTTATGTTAAAACATAGACGTATCAAGCCATTTCCACTTAATCAAAATTAACCTTTGCGTACGTTTTTTAGCACAATAATAATAAGAAAGGAAAAAAAAAATAAGACTTACAATATCTAAACTGGAAGTGGTGACAGCACAACGTTTACTCGCATGGACTACACATAAAATATTAATCTTGAAGTCGATAAATGCAATACTATACAGAGAGTGGCGCATCTGGGATATATTTGTGAAAGCAGGGAATTGTGGGGGATAAGGCTCTGAATCTGTTTAATCTGTGACCAAAAATTGCACTAATTGGAATTTGGATTTAAATTTCATTGACCATTAGTGATGCCACAAGTGTTTTTACCCTCGGCAAACACATTTGCTGAAGGTATTGTAGTTACTTAGGTCAAAAATCGTTTCTGGAGCATAACAATATTGCATGTGCATTGATGATGTTATAATACAGTATTTATTTAATGTACTTTGGTACTTATTTAGTCTTTATGGCCTTATTGTGCCTTTTGATAGTCTCAATAACATGTCTTGGCTGTATTTTGTGAAATCGGAAAAATAAAAATACTTCTTTTATTTTCGTTTCCAGAGCAGAACTCTGACACTATTTAACCTACATGCTTAAAACTTTGTCATAATATGTATTAAGTAGTGTAGCTGTGTCATTGGGGGTTTTATGGCCATAAATAATATGAAATTATGGTAATGAGGGTAAAATGTGAAAAAGTTATTTTTCCAAAACCTCCATATTTGGACTACTATTACACTTACATTACGCCTACATACATGAAATATAGACTTTGAAATTAATGTCTAAATTATCTTAATTTCACTTTCAAACTTTAAACATTAGTTAACATGTAGATAACCATAAAAAAAGGTACTGCTTTTGAAATTAAATTTATGTTTGATTTCTGTAAAAAAATCATCGCCTGACTGACTGACTGAAGAGCTTACTGTCCGACCATCTGACTGTCTCACTGACTGACTGTCCAATTGACTGACTGTCCAACCAACTGCCTGTCTGACTTGCTGACAGCTAGACAGACAGTGCGACAGACAGACAGATAGACTGACTGACTGACTGACTGACTGTCCAACTAACTGACTGTCCAACCAACTACCCGTCTGACTTGCTGACAGCTAGACAGACAGTGCGACAGACAGACAGATAGACTGGCTGACTGGCTGACTGACTGACTGACTGACTGGCTGTCCACTTATACAACCCACCAACTTATCAAAACATTTTACAAACCCTATACTCTACCAATGACCATCCAATTTCATAAGTGGCACCTATCCCCTTTTATGTTGCAATCTATCAATCTCTGGACAACCCTATCTCTACTGCTCTGCCTATTCTTCTTGCCCTATTCTTCTTGGTGAAGTGGTTTCTAAATCGCTCTGGAATTGTTGGAGAAACTACTCAGAGGAGACAATATTGTAATCCCTAATGTCTTTGGTATACTCCTGTATTTCTCTAACACAATTAGCATTGATTGCAAGTCCTGTAAGGAGCTCCCGAGCCCTGCCTTTTCAAACAGTGACACTAAGCAGGGGCTTGCCAAGACTTCTGCAGATTTCGCTACAAAGGAAAAGAATAGAAATTGGATAGAATTGGACTAAGCTTTTTTTTTTTAAAGAACCGAAGGTTTCTAGGCAGTTCAAGGCAACTTTATTGTGCCTAGAATAAATATGTGATGTTTTGGTGATATGTGATTCAGGGTTGGGTGAAAATGCCACCAAATGCATTTAAATGCAAATGTTTTGTATTCTATCAAAATGTAAGTGCCAATGCAAATGCCTCATTTCAGAAATGCATTTAACTTTTAAATGCAAATGTTTCACATAGTTTCAAATGCAAATGCAAGTGTCACATTGTGATCATGTGTGATGTATTATATTGTTGAAGAAGTCTAGTTTTATGACAACCTCACTAGTAAACATGTCAAAATGTCAAAACCACTTTGCTGTTACTTCATGGACATGATTTGGCTATAGACAGTGTTTTATAAGTATTTTTATATTACCATATCATCATTAAAAATAAACTAAAACTTTAATTTTCTTGGCCTTATTGGAAAGCTTCTGTTATTATTTACTGAACTGTTATCTAATACAACAAAGATAGAGTAGAATGTTGTGTTAGGATATATGGTCTCAAGTCTAATTAGTTCTCTGCATCTGCAAAGAAAGGACTAAAACAGGGTTGTCCGATATCACCATTACTGTTTGGTCTTTTCATAAATGATCATTTATCAGTCAAATCAAATCAAGAGGTCACGTATTGGTGTCAAATTTGGTGATGAGTGGATGTCAATATGCATGTAATTGTTTAGGTAATGTACAATTAGACAGATTGAAGGAAACATAATTGAATAGCCTTATTTGTGAAGATGTTCAAATTTAGTGGGCCGAACATTATAATTTACTAAGTGGGCCACTCAAACTATGAGGGTATATTAGTTCTTAGGTACCACTGGATATTTTGACGGTGGGGTGATTACAGCTGCTATAAGCCCCCTCTGAAACCCTAGGGGGCATGAATTTAATGAAGTGGAACCATGCCATGATGATTATGCCATGATGAGTACAAAAATCACTGTATTTAATGGCCTTAATATTGAAGTTGTCTCAATAGGGACCTAAATGCAGCGGTAAAAATATACAGAAGTGCAGAATTAGTGCTTTTATTATCAAGAACAATGTAGATTAGTTATAATGCATCTTAGAAGAAATTTAAGTGAATTTTGTCCATTTGCTTGTATAGTTTTATGCAAATGCTTTGTAATCTATACTAGAGTAAATTCTACAAAGTACGGGTATATTAAAACACATAAGTACTTCTACAAAACTGACAAAATACGATAGTATCCGAATAATTCTCATAAGACAAGATGTATGTATAAAATAATGTCCATTCAGACAGAAAATACAAACCACATCTGCTCAGTACATGTTTTATTCTTCTTCCTATTGCTTTATGTTGCAAACACAAGGAGACACAACTGCACAATGTTGTTGCAAAGATGGCACTTATGTCTTTTAGTAGTCCCTGGGGAACAGATATCATCTACATATCAGAGAATCTTTGTTCCTCGTAATATTAGTGCTTATCAAACAGTGTTCTCCGGCCATTATGGACAGCGTCTTGGAACTACAAAGAAATCTACAGTTTCAGAGCAAGATAATTGTTGTATTCTGTCTCAAAGGGTGTGTAGATATGGTGCTATGAGTATGAGACTGTGTGGTTGCTGAGGCAGACTATGACAGATGTATATAGGATGTTTTGAAAGTTTGGTGAAATTATCTATAAGTTTGAGACTTGCAATATGAAAAAATGAATTAAAATTATTAGCACAATAATTGATAACCAACAGTATCATTAGTATAAATGCAGTAATGCTTTGACATAAAAATGAAAAATATATTAGTTGGCCTTGTGGTTTAAGCATTGGCTTGTCTATACATAAGCTGGATGTTGGTTGTATTAAACATTAAATACATACTGCACTCGGTGTCTATACTGAGGCGAGTCAGAGATCCCACCCATGGGGTAAATGTGTAAAATGGTGTGGACTTCAAGCCTTATAATCTCATCATTACGACTTCCCCTGGCAGCTGGTCATATAAGCTGACTGAGATACAGACCAGTAACATCCATTTAATCACATTTTTCGAATGTGCTATTGCTCCTTTCACTTATGTTCATAAAATATTGCCTATGTCCTAAATTTAATATTCAATATTGTTCCATGGCCTCTCTATACATATTTATACAGCCATCAATAACAAAAGAATCTGGAGTGGAGTCAAGTCCCCATCTACTTCATTTACAAGTCCCTAACCATGTTCACAGTGTGGGTAACATACTTGGTGTGATCATAGCACCCAAAGCTGCAGCACATGTTGGATCAATCTATACAGTAGCTTCCAGCACAGTCTCTTGTACAGCAATATCTGATCAATCATGACACTGTTCCGAGGGCCATAATCATATAAGGGAGCATATAATGTGAGAAGGGAATTGCAGCTGATGCTCAGTAGTACGGCACCCCTTTCATCACAGCTGTGTGGCGAAATCATCATTGTATTGCATTGTATTGTATTGCATTGCATTGCATTGTATGGCATTGCATTGCATTGTGTTGCATTGTATTGTATTCCATTGCATTGCATTGTATTGTATTGTATTTCACTTTAATAAATAATGTTTAGTTGCATTGTATGCTTTATTGTAGTATAATGAGTTGACTGTATTGTATTCTATTGTTATCTATCGAACTGTTATTTTCCCAAAACATTGGTATGAAGCTTAGTGAGCTTGTATGACCAGCTGCCAGAGGCAGACGTAATGATGAAATAAGGCTTGGAGTCCACACCACACATTTAACCCATGGAAGGGATCTTTTACTTGCCCCAGCAAAGACACGGAATGTGAGGCACCACCAATTTAACATCTCATGCAACTGACATGCAGCTGGGATGTAGCTCATGAAGAGTGCCTTAGCTATATAAATTGGGGGCTAGGACTTCTGTCTTTATTTTTATTTACTGCTGAGTCTGAAGCTTAGTCAGCTTATATGACCAGCTGCCAGATGCAGACGTAATAATGAGATGATAGGCTTGGAGTCCACACCACGATACAAATTTGCCCCATTGGTGGGGTCTTTTACTGGCCTCAGCATAGACACAGAGTACAAGGCACCTCCAATTTAATGTCTCGTGCTATCGACATCCAGCTGGGATGTAGCTCATGAAGAGTGCCCGGACCCGGGATCGAAGGGGGGACCTTCAGCAGAACTAACCCATATCCCAGGTAGCATTCCAAATAGTTTCGACGTCGGCGCGATGTTGGCGATGCTAATACGATGTTGTAACGACAGTGGCCTACATGGAAACGATGCTTGGCAGATTTGGAATGCTATCTGGGATGGAATTAATGGATGCTTTAACCATTAGGGCACCTAAGGACGTTGTGTCCTTCAAATTAAAAAAGAAGATGAGTAAAATCCTTAATGAACTCTAGTTTGTAATGGAGCACATAGTAATACAATACTGACTGAGTAATAAAGCAGGGAGTCAGTTGTAGGATTCCTACTAAAGCAGTGCACCAAAGACCTTGAGAAAATCTGTTTACTTTAGACCTGCTTTTGTCCCTAGGGCCTATTGACCTTGAACACTGGACTATTACACCAGTAATGATCCCAGTGCAGGAGTTACTAATGGTAGGCAAGTCCTTATGGGAATTTAAAGTGGGCTACTCAGTACAATTATTAGAAGTCTATTCTAGTGACAAATGTGGTCTACTCAACTTTGATGGATGTTGGCTTAGAGACTGAGCTGAACATCCATTTCCAAATATTAGTTTTCAGTTATTTTACACCATGAGTGGTAGCTATAATGTGTCGTTTGCTTGATAAAGGTTGTGTGTTTGATTTTAAATGCATGGGCACATGGTATTTCCTTTAGATATTGTGTCTGTGCAGGTCATGTGAAAGACCCAACCATTGAAGTAAATGTGGTTGAAATCTTCTCATGCATTGTCTCATATATCAATCCTCGGTAGGGGAATGATCGTTTCTGAAAGGGTCATATACTTTACCTTACAGAAATCACTGGTATTCACTAACTTTGTTTAACCTGGCATGTTTATTCTACCAAGAATTAGGTTGACCATTTCACAATGTCTAAGGTCCTATCCCCAGCTTGGGCACTCTTCATGAGCTACATCTCAGCTGGACGTGGATCACATGAGACATTAAATTGGACGTGCCTTGTACTCGGTGTCTTTGCTGGCAAGTAACCGACCCCACCCATAGGGGGTACATGCGTAACATGATGTGGACTCCAAGCAGCGTGTCATCTCATCTTTACGTCTGCCTCTCATGGGCATTGATCATTGAACATTGAACTTAATCCAGCAGTACAATATGCACATCAAACTGACATCCAAAAAAGAAAGAAAGAAAACCATCCTCCTTGGTTGATCCCCTGATTCCTTTACATTCTCCTTACATACTCAAAATACAACAGACAATACTCTGCCTCCTTACTCCAAATTCTCCTGGTCTATAACATCCAGTTGTAATCCGCTTTTTGTCTGTTTGCTTTCTGAGCTGGTCTTGTCTACTTATCACTGAGTCTTATCTCTGTTCCCAGTCTTCAGGGAGCTGACTTGAACCCACAGCAATTTTGGACTTGACACATCTTCTGCTCCTGGTGTTTAGCTTTGAGAAAGTGCTAAGATAAGGCAAAATGGTATCAGGTTGACTCCAGGCTCTATCTTGAATCTTGATATTTTACCCCAGGCGTTTTGTGTTTCTGTTTGTTGTCTTTCTTCCCTCCATCTTTTGTTTTATGCTTGTTTTATGTGGGAAGGTTGAAGGTGTCAACTTAAAGACTGGGTGCCACATAGGTTTGGTTTGAATGGTCAAGTCCAGATTAATATGATTGAGAATGTGCTGTTGTGGTAAAAACAGCCAGAAAGATAACTATGATGATCTTTGCTATAGACCATGAAGACTATTTCAACATATTAAAAGTCCTCAAGATGCCTCTTGCCACATGGTGTTATTGAAATCAAGATATTACGTAAGACATACCACAGCGATATTTAAAATTATTTTGCAAAGTGCAACATGGAACCAAGACAGCCAATATTTCACGAGTAAAATATCAGTTGTCGTTGCCATGTAATAGAGCGGCTATTCGCCACCATATTAGGAAAATGACATTGATAATTACGTCTTTATATAATGCTAAATTAGGCTTTCTTCGGTGATTTAGGTCTAGGGTTAGGGTTAACCTAATTCAACAGAAATCTGTTGCCAAATCATTACATTGCAAATTTTTTGTCTGACTAAAAGACTTGTATATAAAACTCACTGACACGAACTTCTGTACCAGACACTGCAGTTCAAGATGGCTCTATACAAAAAAGAAAAATTTGGGCAAGAAACACTATTTCCTGCAAATGTACTTTGCAATATGACTGGATCATTGCAACAGAAGTTTCTGTCATATGCATGGGAATGCAATATTACTGCAACTTGCATAGTTTGCCCGAGGCTTTATAACTGTGCCTTGTGGTACCCCCAGCAGATGGGCACATTAAAAAAAGAGACAAAATAAAAAGGGCAACGGCCTAGAATAGAGGGTTACTTTTTTCTTGTAAGTCCACAAATGGCAAATTGATCACTTTCACATTATATTGAGTCTCCTGCACTTCAAACTATACAAAAGGAAAAAAGAAAATAGAAAAGGGCAAAAAAGGTCCAAAATAAAAAGCCCTAGCTGCTAGCCCTATAGTGCCAGCCTTTTACTGCCATATAATGGTGGAATTGATCGCTGGTGCCTCAGTGTCCAACACTTTAGATATGCAATCATCCTGCAGGCATAAATCTAGCATCTTCCCTGCTAAGAAAGTAATAAGAACTGACAGTTATATCATCAGAGGCTGAAAGGCCCATGCTCCCCAACAAAACATCAATCTGCAGTCCTCCTGTGGTTGACAATTTCCTTGTCTCGCCATATTTTCTGTATAATCTGCACATTTCACGGTTGACCTTTTCTTTTGGAGACAGGTTATGGCACGAAAAATGGCAAAAATATAAAGACTATATCCGTTAGACTTGAGATACTAAGTCGTATGGACACTATGTCGTCACGCAAGAACTATTGTGGTGATTTTAATGGGCAAAATTTAGCTGATTTCAACGAAAGTGTGTATCTAGTGTTTACACTTATGACTGGATAAACCTGTGAGAACAAATTAAAGCACAGATTAACTCTTAAAAACGTGTAACAAAAAGATTAAGTTTGAGTTTGATTCGCAGCCTAGTCTACATTGCAGCTGGACGTCGATGACATAAGACATAAAAAGAGGGTGGGGGAGATGTCTTGTACTCTGCGTTTAAGCTGTGTCAAGTAAAAGACCCCACCCATGGGGTATATGATAGCATGGTGTAAACTACAAGCCTTGTAATCTCATCATTACGTCTGCTCTGGCAGCTGGTCATATAAGCTGACTAGGCTGCAGACCCAGTAGCATTAAGAAGTAGGCGGGGGCCTAGCTCAGAGGTAGCGTTCTGGGCTTCCAATCGCTGGGTCCCGGGTTCAATTCCCGATCGAGCCTAAGTTGGATGGCTGTTTCATCCTTCATCTCATTGCCATGGTCCCTGCCTGTCCTAATTAGCCCATCAGGTGCATAAATACAGGACGTAAAGCCCTAATCACCCACCCACCCAGCATTGAGAAGTTGCTACAACCATCCAAATCTCAGACGCTTGTTCCCTTACCCTACTTAGGGTATCCATATATCCAAAAAAGAACCCTTTACCCTCATGCTGTATTGACACAGCTCCCCCTTGTTGTACTTGATCGTTCGGTGCTTACTATCTAGTAGCCAAACTGTACTTAGTGGTAAGGGAATCTTGAATATATGGCATACACACCATTGTGTCAACTCCACTTAATGTCCATCAATATATAAGCAATTCAAGACTGTGTAATCTGAGATACCCCATGGTCCCATGATCTGTATGCTCAAGCAAGTGGCCCCCGAGTTTTGGCTGGTGTTTTAGGCTGTGTGTAACAGTACAACTTCCCATGTTTGATGGGTTGAGGGAACAGCATCCAACAATATTGCTCGATATATTGTGAAGTCTTAATTTGGTGGTACATTTTGATGACAGCTGATTTTGATTGTAACTTTTGGAACAGACAAACTGTATAGCTATATTGAATTTAAAAATTGATTCCAACAAAATATTGGTTATGGGTGTACGGTTGCTTATGTTTCTGGTAAAAATGAGTATTGACATGACAAATGTTTGTAGATTTATAGCATAGCAATATCAAAATTCTGTATTAGTAATTAATGAAATGATTATACAGTCTTTATACTAGTATTGTATTGAAGACATGGATTAATGGTTGAATTGATGGATAAATGAATAATTGAGTTGGATAGTTGGATGGATACATGGATGAATATTAGTCAAATATATGAACAGCAAGAGACAAACACATACAAAACTTATATACACATTGTTACACAGTATACCAACACATGAATATAAATCAATAAGTCATCCTAGGCAAAATTGTTTCAAAGTCTTAGATGTTTTAGTGCAATAGAACAGTACATTTCCAGCCAACAATCACTGTGAAACTCTGATATATAACTCATGGCTTTTCTTTCTGTTTTGCCCCTCAGAGCTGAGACAGTGTGTCCAACCAGATCATTGCAACAGCAGCCAAGCGGAAGTTGCCTCACAGCAGATGCCAGTTTGTGATGCTCGGGACAAGTGTGGCCTCCCGAGGCAGATGCTGCACCCCAATTCAAGGGCTCACTCCCGCCATGCAGCCGGCTGAAGCACCAGCAGCAATCGTAGAGGAGTGCTTGGCTATGCACGTTTCCAACAATGGATTTACATGACTTTCAGTTGCAGTGGTGTCTTGACCATCTATGGAATATATAGTGTACAGATCGGGCATTTGGAGCTTAATTTCGTTTGGAAATTAGATATGTGAAAATTACTGAGATTTATCCGCTTTGATTTAACACACATTGGAGCATGGAACAGTAATTATTGGAACATCTTTAGACCTATTATTATATCTTGTTTGCAGTACCAGGATAACAGATAATGAATGTTACATGACTTATTATGGATAATGAAATGGTGAAAACTCTCTGGAGGAATGTGCCACTTAATCAGAACACGTGTTCTACACAATAGTCATGTTACTATGCAGAAGATGCCTTAAGTTGTTTAAATAAAATCTGATATCTGTATCATTTCATTCGCCATATATGGAATTGATATGTGAAAAAGCCTGAATTACAAGCTGCTGCATACTGTCACAAAAAAACTTTTGGATTTGAGTCGATTATCGCTGAACTTGAATTTGTGGTACCAGTATGAACAACAAATAGTTTTAGATGCTTGGAGGATTTAATACAGGATTATCTTTTGAAATTACTATTATCCTGTGAATAGATGAAACTGGCAAAAATGATACGGTGGTGACAAAAATTCGCAAAGACAAACTAGGAGAGTCAATTATGGATGTTTTTTTTATGCAGAACAAACTTATGTGATGGTACATGCTTATGGTAGAAATTGGAGCCCATTAACTAGGGCAGTATGTGCAATGTCATTATGAATGTCATGGAAATTATCAATAAACTCTAACATATTTAGGACCACAGGGAGGACAATATGGATACCTTGGGACGCTAATAACATAATGTAAGTTGTATGAACTAGAAATAGAAGCTTGTAGTTTTGAGAAGTCTTTTTCTGGGGAAATTGCATGCTCAAATGAGAGTTTTAATTTTGTTTATGTCATGTTACAGTGGTTCATAAGGTATTATGAACTAGGGAAAATTATATTAAGATGACGGATGATCACTGTTTAACTCTGATAAGTCAAGGTCACATGACCCAGTGGTCACGTAATACAATTCCACCAATAGTATCCATTTCATCACGTGACAAGTTAAGGTCCAATGACAGCGCACCATATTCTCTTCAACAACATACCCTTTCCCCCACATTTTTCAGTTTTCTGTGGAATTAGTAATTTGTGGTTTACATAGTTTCTATAAGATCTACACTCGTGGTAGTGATGCATCTTTTACAGACAAATAATCTTCAAATAAAGAATTGTCACATAAAGAAGAGTGCATTTTACAAATGAAGAGACATGTACATGTAAAGAGCCCCACACCCATGCGGTGTATGTAAAACTGGTGTGGACTTCAATCTCATCATAACGTCTGCCTCGGACAGCAGGGTAAAAGTGTGCTGCTGTCACTCTATATTTGAAACATATGGGCCATACTACAAATTGAATGAGTTGAAATCATTAATTCAATTACCACACCCTGCTGCTATGAGTGGCTTTGATTTTGTTGAATATTGTATTACACAATATTATTAAGTTTACTAAACACTTCAAATGAGTTGGAAATATGCTGGTTATATGCTGTCATATGTCACCCAAATTACCCAATATAGTATTACTATCACGCAGCTTTTGAGAGCCTGGATGACAGCCTTATTCAAGTTCTCCCATCAAGTGTGATCACATGTGCATATCTTTTTCACAAATGATTAATTCCCTGTCACACATCAGCGGCGCAGCCTCATCTCAGACAATAGTCAGAGGACAATAAATGCCATCAACACTCCATAAGAGGAGGCTGGGGTTTCATATGATTATGGATTGGAAGAGGGGGGGGGGGGGTTAAAGGGGGGGAGGTAAAGATTTATTTTCCTCGAAAGTGATGCTTGACTGAAGCTTTGTGGATCGCATGAGACATTAATTGGAGGTACTTCGTACTCGGTATCTATGCTGAAGCAAGTAAAAGATCCCACCCATTGGGTAAATGTGTAAAATGGTGTGGCCTTATCATCTCGTCATTACGTCTGACTCTGGCTGGCAGCTGGTCATATCAACTGACTAAGCTTCAGACCAATATCATTGAGACATTGAGACATCAACGAAGATGATGTTATGGAAGTTGCATATTAATTTCAAGCGTACGATTTTTTTTCCTTTTGTAGAATTAATCACCAATTATGTGCTTAATGTGAATATCTTTCTAGGGTTCCTCTATAACAGATGGTATAAAATCTTAGAGCATTTTCAGCCAGTCAGCTAGCCAGTCAGCTAGCCAGTCAGCTAGCCAGTCAGCTAGCCAGTCAGCTAGCCAGTCAGCTAGCCAGTCAGCTAGCCAGTCAGCTAGCCAGTCAGCTAGCCAGCCAGTCTGTCAGCTAGCGAGTCAGCTAGCGAGTCAGCTAGCGAGTCAGCTAGCGAGTCAGCTAGCGAGTCAGCTAGCGAGTCAGCTAGCGAGTCAGCTAGCGAGTCAGCTAGCGAGTCAGCTAGCGAGTCAGCTAGCGAGTCAGCTAGCCAGTTGTTCAGTCAGTTGTTCAGTCAGTTGTTAAGTTGTTCAGTCAGTTGTTCAGCCAGTCAGTCAGCCAGTCAGTTGGTTAGTCAGTTGGTCAGTCAGCTATCAAGAACGTCAGCAAGTCAGCTAGCCAGTCAGCTAGCCATTTGTTTAGTCAGTTGTTCAGTCAGTTGTTCAGTCAGTTGTTCAGTTGTTCAGCCAGTCAGTCAGCCAGTCAGTTGGTTAGTCAGTTGGTCAGTCAGCTATCAAGAACGTCAGCAAGTCAGCTAGCCAGTCAGCTAGCCAGTCAGCTAGCCAGTTGTTCAGTCAGTTGTTCAGTCAGTTGTTCAGTCAGTTGTTCAGTCAGTTGTTCAGTTGTTCAGTCAGCTGTTCAGCCAGTCAGTCAGCCAGTCAGTTGGTTAGTCAGTTGGTCAGTCAGCTATCAAGAAAGTCAGTTAGCAATCAGTCACTGGTATTTAATTCAGACAGTAGGATGATTCTTGTCAGTCAGTCAGTCATATTTTTTTATTAGTTGGTTAGTCAGTTGACAATTAGCTGACAATGTGCCAGACTGTCAGTTCATAATTATCTTTAATAAATAGTACACTAATTTGTTTTTTAGCCTTTTGTTTTGCAGTAAAGTGTGGCCATACTCACAAGCATGGGATAAACACATATAACTCAGGCCCTACACCCATTGAATGCACTTCATACACCACAAAGGCTGCAATATGACCATCCTCTATCAAGTGCAATATTGTGTTCAGTTGCAGACATGCTCAAGTGATGACAATAGCCACATGGCTCTTCACTTAGACTGAATAATAATCTCCAAGGATCAAGTTATGCTATTCACAATTTCCATGATCTTGCATCTGCGTTTTAATAAGCAGGCGTGATGCTCCATGAGATTATATGCAAAAAATGTGGTTCGCACAGAGAATAGCGGTTAACGTCGGTTATTATCTTTGGATCAGAAATTAGGGCTCTGATTTGATGGAAAGATTTGATAGTGCCAACTTTAATCTGAGTTCGGAGTATTGAATTAAACGATGCAGAAATTCCACTATGCGCATGAATATAATTTAATATATTATCTTATGCAACTATCATCATTTTAACATAAATACAACAGTCGTCGGGGCTAAAAATATTCTTATTTAATAATTTAGGTTGATGAAGCTCCCTTGCTTGAAGACTAGAAACATTTTTTCATATTCCTTGATATCAACCAATATATATATAATAAAGTATAATAAACCTGAATATGAACAAGACAACTTTAAAAAAACAGAAAATAGTCTTAAAGATTAGCCAGTTAACATTAAAGATACTTTCATCCATACAAATGTGTTACTTAGAGAGCAAGATGAGCAACTAAAGGAAACAATGCAGGGATTTTTGCAGGTCATTCATTCCACCAGGGGTCCATAGACAATTATGTCAATACAATCCACCAGAGGGACCTCCGACTCCTGAGATTTTCATTATCTGATCAGTGGCGCCACCTGGGAGACTGATACCATCAGTGCAGCTCTAAACTGTTCGATCTGTTCCTGCATTGTCTCTAAACACTATGGAAATGTTCGTATCAAGTGTATATTGTGATCATGTGTAACATCCCATATACTGTGAAACATTGGCTTGAGGTTGGCCCAGCAGCGGCCGATGTTGGTCCTTCGTCGATCTAGTTTGCTACTCCATCTTGGATATCTATTATATAATAGAAAATGTTCGATATGAAGTATCGTAATTTGAAGGGAATTTCTAGGCCTTATTATCATTACATCTAGCTCTGGCCGCTGGCCATGCAAGCTGACCAGAGCAGGGGTTTACCTCAGTTGTAGCATGTTGGGCTGCCAGCCACTGGGTCCTCGGTTCGAATCCAGCTCATGTTGGAAGGTTGCTTCATCAGTGCAAAAATATGGGACGTAAAGCGTGTATCACTCACCCACCCTGTAAGCTGACCTAGTTTCAGACCCAGTGGCATTAAGACAATGCAATGGTATCATATATGATGAGTGCAAACTGTCGTGTGATAGGATCAAATGTGTGGTAACTGAAGGCAGCTCATCTCTGTTGATCAATTTACAGTTAATTGGAAAAGTTTTTAACCCACACAGATAAACCTGCATCAAAATGTTAAGAACTTGCTACACCACTTCACCACGGAGGCCACAGTTGGTTGTTTTTTTCTGACCACTGATATAATTGCAAATATTTTGTAATTATGTGAATTATGCACTGAAGATATTTCAATGCAACTTTTTTTTGCCTTCTGATTTAATAACTCAAGAGCCCACAAGTATGTTGGCCTCTTGTATTGATTATAGATATATTGAAATAAGTAACAAACCAGATGATAAACATATATTTTATCATTTTCATGTTTTTGTAATATTCAACGTCCTAAAGCAGAGCGTATCTTGGCTTTCGGAGGATACCAATTGAGGAGAAAAGTACCTCAAGAGGTCACTGACACCATAGCAGATAAGTATTGTTTGATGACATCATCTATATTGTGACATCATCCATGCAACAAGGTTGTAGTGACGTCAACTTATTGTCTTTTTATGTACTGCAGTCGGTCGGTGGTGTAGTGTCCCCTGTAGGCTGTTTATTTTTCTTCCCAATCAATAAATAAACAAAAAAATGAAAAAAATGATAGCATGCCAGATTTGATTAACATCGTTCCGACACTGGTCAGTGGCACCTTACGTCTCACTAATTTCAAACTGATATAGCTCGTTATCTTGAAATATTATATATGCTTTTATCTGCTTACTCAAAACTGACCAAAAAGAGCTCACAGTAGCTAAATGCAGGGATTTTTGCAGGTCATTCATTCCACCAGAGGGCTATAGACAATTATGTCTATACAATCCACCAGGGGGAGCTTTGGCTCATGAGATTCTCATTATCTGATCAGTGGCGCCACCTGGGAGACTGATATAATCAGGGGTGTCTTAAACTGTTTGATCTGTTCCTGCATTGTCATTTATAAACAACAATGAGGGGTATCATATATAACTGTAAACAATTGAATACAAACAATAACAAATCTGGCAGGCTGAGTAGCTCAAAAGCAAGCCACCAGGAAACCCTGTGGCATGCAATCCCCTCTCTTATCTCATCAATCAATCGACATTCTTGCATTCTCAAAGTCTGTTGATTTTGAGTGCCTAGAACATTCGATAATCTTAATAAAGTAATTATGCAGTTATAAAAGAGGATCATACTTCAAAATGTATGAAATAACCACACAAGTAGCCCTAAATCTTGGAAAAAGCCTGCTAAAAAACAATAAGACCTGTAAAGTCAAATATATGGCACCTAAATTTGCTATAGACACCCCAAATCTAAATATAATAATAATAATAAAAATAATTTTATTTTATAAAGCGTACATCTATAAATACTCTGAACGCTGAACAATAAATAAAATACATGTATGTATGGAATATTGATTAAAAAGCTAAATAAATTAATGTAAATATACTATATAGAAGTGAGTCATAAAATTGTGTAAATAGAAATGTCTTCAGTTTATTCTTAATATAGTATATTAACAGATGTGGCGCTATGCAAACACAATTTTATCATTTGGTAACCAATCCATAACCAATCCAGTTATTATTACTTACCAACACACCACAGAAACCAGCTTCGCTTTTCAAGCCTGCTATACCTCATCCATCCCTTTTCTATACAGTATTGTGTGGTTTCCGGCCACAAAAAAGCTGATGTAACTTTATTCTTTCCTTGTGCTAGGCTGGACCAACAATACATAGCAATAGAAAATCATATCAGCGTTACACAGGCCCAGGATATTGTGATATAAGCTGTCTGGGTACATTGAAGTATTTGCTGGAGTGTGCCAATGGTATTGTCCTATGTGGTGGCCCATCTTTTAGGTGGTATGGAAGTGTCTAGAAATACTGTTATGAATGTCACATTGGGTCCCAATATTAATAAATTGTAAGGAATTAGTATTGAAACCATTCATTATATTGCAACTGACCATATATATTTGAGTGGTGTTATTGTGAGAATTTGTGTGTGTAGATTGTCTTCTATACATTGATCTTGCATAGCTCTAATCAGCTAATAGCTAATTTTTTTATGAGCAACACATAAATCCACACCATGATAAACTAGCTATTTGCCTCCTTTCAAGTGTGAATTTGTGGACAGAATTTTCTTTTATTATCATGGAAAAATACAGAATTACAGGGGAAAACTCATAAAATCATCCATTTTGGGCTGGTTCCTACTTTGTGTGTTTGGAAAGAAACCTGATGTCACGTTGAGATCACCTAGTTTAGTATTTGTGCTGCTAATTGAGATGATCTTGCAATTTAAATGGTCTTGCAATGACTCTTCGAATGTAGTTGTCTTGAAGGTGATGTTTTTGTGTAGTATGATGAACACAGCTATGCAGTGTATCCAAGTTTGTGCTGGGCTGTCAGGTACTACAGGTAAATGCTATATAATGTGATAAAATGTGAAAATGAACCCTTCAATAGAACTCGCTTAATCTGGTACATGTAGATGATATGAGTTGTATCACAGACACATTGGTTTCTTTGAATCCTTCATTGTAGATACTTGACACTCTAAACATGAGCAAAAACTATTAGGAAAAGATATAAAGGGACTTTATGATATGTGGTGACTTTAACAGCAACAAATCTGGCTTGGAAGAGTGTTCATATAAAGTAACAAATATATTCTCTTAACTGGACTCAGATGTCACCAACCAACAAAATTCACAAGTGGTCTTTTACATCCTTCTGAATAAAAATTTGCATTTGTACGGTTTTATGTATTCTGACTTGTCAATCTTACAGGCAAACTCATAGACTTGGAAACAAATTGTAATAAATGTTGTCTTGTAAAAAACTTCAAATTCGAACTTTGAATATCTTTGATTGGACTGAACTACAATTAGGGAGCTTCTTGAACAGATCACCTTATAAACTTGCTTGTGCTATTGTCGTTGAACTTTCACCGATAGGTGTCGCCACTTGCAAACGTCAGAGGTCGCCACAAGGTGGCTAAACTGAAAAACACGAAGATGTTATTTTGTTGTAATAACAGGTATGCACAAGGAAAGGGTAATTGTTTTGTAATTTCAATAGTTTTAAAAACTTAAATAACGCCGTGAAGTTGGCTGTAGCAGCTGATTTTGAGTTAAAAGAATACAGTTACAGATTCAGATTCAGATCACATTTATTTGCTCTATTTTCTTTCGTACATCATTTTCACATTGAAATAGTGTACATTATAATTGTTTAAACTATTTATAAATAGATTGTGTTCATGGTGCCGCATGAATCCACACTCTCACTGATACATGTTATTTAGTGAGATTTAATAAAACTTAAATTTAATAACAAAAAGTCACTAATTTAAGGAATTAAATGATAAAAAAAAATATTTAAAAAATGAGAAATTGTGAGTATAACTAGTCTGAATTGATTTTAGTTGAAATATATCAACATTAGTTGGAACTGATTTTAAAAGACAACAACCTAAAAATAATAGAAATGTTTCAGACACCTTTATGTCTGCATGATAAGTATTATATGACTTTATCCTGTTACTTTGAGTGACTTATTTAATCCTACATATGTTCTGTGCCTGTTTTCCAATTTATTCTTAAACATAAACTGTTTCTGTTTATATTTGGAATAGAATGACTTGATCAGTAACTGACTGATTTGATATCTCAGACAGACTTGGTGATAGAACTGCCTGATGTCCACGATCAAGATTAACATTTTTCTTTCTTATAAATACACCAACATAGTTCTCTTTTCAAATACTTGTTCCTCGTTGCAATGCACCTCACACAGTTTTAGCATAAGGAGCTTCGAATGTCTTTCTGAATCGCTCGAAACTTGATGGTGTTAGTGTGTAAGTGTGAAACTTTTCTGACTTTTAATGCTTTATGCCAACAGATTTTTTCGTTGTCAATATCATATTACACTACTGAATTACACAAAGATGCTGTATGGTCATATTTCTATTCATGATATAATGTTTGGTGGTAGTGGTAGTAGTATATAGTAGAGGGCGGGGGCCTAGCTCAGAGGTAGCGCTCTGGGCTTCCAACCGCTGGGTCCCGGGTTTGATTCCCGGTCGAGCCTAAGTTGGATGGCTGTTTCCTCCTTCGTCTCATTGCCATGGTCCCTGCCTGTCCTAATTAGCCCAACTGGTGCAGAAATACAGGACGTAAAGCCCTAATCACACACAAACACACACAGTAATATATAGTAGAGATATATTGGTGTAAAAAGTCTATGTCTATATAAAGAATTATTTATAAATAAAATTTCTGGGATCCTACTGGTCTGAAGCTTAGTCCACTAATATGACCAAGTGTCAGAGGTAGACATAATGATGAGATGATAAGAATGTAACCATTGTTACACGTTTAACCCATGGGTGGGGTATTTTACTTGCCTCGGCATAGACACAGAGTACAAGGCACCCTCCAATTTAAACGTCACTTGCAAGCAACAGATTAAATTTAAAGCTATTGGGTTTAAAAAGGACAAACTTTGAAGGCCTGTATTTTTCTCATTCATAAATTTTTACAAATATAACTTATATAATCAAGTGATGGATATGCAAAAGGTTATCTTGAAACAATATAAAATTTAGTTTTCTGTCATTTTATAAGCACTCCTAGATGTCTGAATTTAAAAAAAACTGCATTGAAACGATGAAGCGTAGAGCATTTTGACAGGCGTAGTTCTAAAGTTTTACCCACAGTCTACAAGACTTTTAAATCTGAGATTTAGAATGACGTATATGATTGGAACTATGAGAAAGATTTTTGCGGAAATCTGAGAAATGCAGTGTTGCCTAGCAGCCCAATTATTCGCTTGTCAGAGTTTGAGAGAATTCACTTTCTGTTGCCATGGAAATGGATGCTAGAAGGCAGACTGACACATTCTTGTGTCAGAATTTGGCATTTCTATAGGAATCCTGGAAAAGTAGCTTTTATTTCATTCGAATGTATATGCTCTGTGCTTGGGTCCGTACTGTACAAGTCTATGGGGAGGTTGCGATAGTTTTGATATTTTTTTCATATTTTCTTTTATTTTGTCTTTTTGTACATGTTTAGCTTCCAGTCTCTCTATTCTAGTCTATACTTTCTAAATGGTCTTGTGTTTAGGTAGCTCGTTTTTCTAGTGATCTGTATTCTCCTCATTTATAAAATATATGTGACAACCCTCGATAGCGGCAAGAACTTCCCTTATAGGGCTGCACTTCCCTTATCTATCTATCTATCTATCTATCCATCTATTCATCTATCTATCTATCTATCTATCTATCCATCTATCCATCTATCCATATATCTATTTATCTATCCATCCATATATTCATCTATCTATATGTAAACTTTTGAGCCTAACTACATCTGTCTCTCGTCAGTTAGACCCTTGTGTATGGCAACTACTTATATTTCATATTTCAGAGCTAGCTGCACTCATTCACCTGACTCTTCTATCGCTATACTGTCATAATCTCCTTCATTTCTCTATCCATTATTTTCCCTTCTGTGGTCTTGTTTTACCTGCTGCCATGGACGATTTCTGTCTTCACATTCTGCTCTCCCCCCCCCCCCCCCCTCTCACTTCCTCCTATTTCTTATTTGTGAATAGTACTCCTAAGAGTTATGTCAACTTATTTTGTATTCAAGATTGAATTTCTTTGGCAAATAATATTGTGTGGGTTCTTGTAATATCACCCATGTAAGCTGATCTACCCTTTACCCCCAAGCAGGGGTACGACATGCACCCTGCATTTGGGAGGTGGCTGCAGTTTGTTTTAAGAGCACAGAAGTGTAGGAAGTTTGGGGCAGTCAATTCGGCTGCAAGTCATAATGCCAACTGCAAATCATACTGCCAACTGCCAGTGTAAGTGGGGATTCATTGTCCAGCATTGATTGATTGATTGATTGATTGATTGATTGATTGCAACAGAAATTCAGTAACTGGTTTGGATTTTGGCCAGGGAATAACAGTAAATCGTTATTGAAATTTTAATGAAATGTGTTAATTTACCAACATTTTTGTGATGCATCACTCTTATGGGCAGACGTAATGATGGGATAATAATGCTTTGAATACACCTTTTATTGCATGTATCAGTTGAGAGACTGAATGCTCCGTTTCTCCTCTGAAAATTTTACATTTGTTTCTTCATTCAAGCCTTGTGACAATTTTACATTTGTTTCTTCATTCAAGCCTTGTGACAATTTTACATTTGTTTTTTCATTCAAGCCTTGTGACAATTTTACATTTGTTTTTTCATTCAAGCCTTGTGACAATTTTACATTTGCAAATCGACGTCTGAATAAAATAACAGAAAAAATCAAACCTGTTAGCTCCACTACTTTATCAAATTCACAAAAGAAAATGAAAAAAAATTTAAGATAAACAATAAAAGGAGCAAACAGACTGCCATGCTCTAGAAACAGACTCAAAACGCTTGTCACCATATCCCAAAAATAATCACTCATGACTCACAGACTCTCGTTAGTGTGTCATCCCAAATAAGATGCAAAATTCCCTGAAAATTCAATTTTTGCCTTGGAGCTGGTCAGGAAAACCCCCATAAACAAACATAACGGAATTATGATCCCCTTGCACCCTCCTAATTCCTATCAAGGGAATCAGGGTGTTGAGTTTCATGCCTGTCATGTGCTCATCATTTGTGGGGTAGAAAAAGACATTCTCTGAGAAAATTTGCTACTTTGTTGCTGCTGCTGCTGCTGTTGCTGCTGTTGCTGCTGTTACTGCTGCTGTTGCTGCTGTTGCTGCTGCTGTTGCTGCTGTTGCTGCTGTTACTGCTGCTGTTGCTGTTGCTGCTGCTGCTGTTGCTGCTGCTGCTGCTGCTGCTGTTGCTGCTGCTGCTGCTGCTGCTGTTGCTGCTGCTGCTGTTACTGCTGCTGCTGTTGCTGCTGCTGCTGCTGTTACTGCTGCTGCTGTTGCTGCTGCTGCTGTTGCTGCTGCTGCTGCTGCTGT
Organism: Alitta virens; assembly: GCA_932294295.1. NCBI lineage: Eukaryota > Metazoa > Annelida > Polychaeta > Phyllodocida > Nereididae > Alitta > Alitta virens. Next base: position 17,635,940 of record OW028586.1, on the reverse strand, counting down.
TGCTGCTGCTGCTGTTACTGCTGCTGCTGTTGCTGCTGCTGCTGCTGTTGCTGCTGCTGCTGTTACTGCTGCTGCTGTTGCTGCTGCTGCTGCTGTTGCTGCTGCTGCTGTTGCTGCTGCTGCTGTTGCTGCTGCTGCTGCTGCTGTTGCTGCTGCTGCTGTTACTGCTGCTGCTGTTGCTGCTGCTGCTGCTGTTGCTGCTGCTGCTGTTACTGCTGCTGCTGTTGCTGCTGCTGCTGCTGTTGCTGCTGCTGCTGTTGCTGCTGCTGCTGCTGCTGTTGCTGCTGCTGCTGCTGTTACTGCTGCTGCTGTTGCTGCTGCTGCTGCTGCTGTTGCTGCTGCTGTTTCTGCTGCTGCTGTTGCTGCTGCTGCTGCTGCTGTTGCTGCTGCTGCTGCTGTTGCTGCTGCTGTTGCTGCTGCTGCTGCTGCTGTTACTGCTGCTGCTGTTGCTGCTGTTGTTGCAGCTGCTGTTGCTGCTGCTGTTGCTCTGTTGCTGCTGCTGTTGCTGCTGCTGCTGCTGTTGCTGTTGTTGTTGTTGTTGTTGTTGTTGTTGTGCCTGTTGAAAGATACAAGGTAAATAAATTATCTACTAAAAATTAACTTTTTATATAAGTTGGTCACTTTATATTTTAGGAGTTTGTTACATTACATGGGTCACATATAACTCAAAATTATTTCCAACAGCATGTTGACTGGGCTGTTATGTGTCATTAATTATGATGTTATGGAATTATCAATTATTCAACAAAATTAAATTAAGACAATTAGGTTGAAATTTGCGTCTCTGTTGAAATTGATTTGAAGCTGTGTGAAGGATTTTGCTCCATCCTTACCAGATGTTTGCTGTCCATCTGATATTCATAATTTTGCTAATATTTCTTCGTTTAACTGCTTGAGAAATAGCAGAATTTCAGATGGGGGAAAAATAGTAGAACATTTTCATTATAATAATAATTGATTAGTGCGATAGGGTGTTAGACATTTTACAAAGATTTTTGTGCATTTTGCATTGTACATGGCCAAATGTGCCATGTGCGTTTTCCATGAGAAAGATAAACGCATGGAAAACACATGGTTTTTGCCTAATTACGTGTTCATAACAAAATATGCCCAAAAAAAATCCTTATTAATTCTTTATAAGAAATTAGGTCTTAACACAAGGTGGCTTTAAATAAAGTTTAATATTAGGGCATCCAAAGAATAAAGTTCTGATGTTGAAAGTTAACATGCTTTTAGACACAGTGTCAGTAGGGCTTATAATATTGAGTACCACAGGAAAACCACACGAGTCCCTGATCTGTTTGGCAGATCAGGGACTAGATTTGATTTTTCTTGTATTCCCCAATTAATTTCAGCCATGTGGAACTTTAAATTTTTAAAATATCGGATGAAAAGTGACGAGTTTATTGAAGAAAACGAAGCCAGTCTATATTTCGAATGGGAACGAGACTGAATGCAGCGTCACCAGCGTCATGAACGTCTTCGATTCGTGATTTATTTTATGCAAAACACAGTAAATTTTAGTCTAATTTTCAAAATTTAAAATTCAGTTTGTTCAAAAAGCTATTTACTGTTATGACATAATTGTTTTATACTGTCACATAAATTGGCGTCGCGTGGGCATTTTTTCTGGCTGTACGCGTTTTGACCTTATTTGGAAATAGCAGTAAGCTTCCTTATTTGGGCATGCGTTTTTGTCTGCTGGAAGTACTGTATTATGATTGATATTTTTTGTAAATTATGTGACAATCATTTAACTGCAAGGCCTGTTATAACTTAGACTGACTATCAGATATGTCTTCGTCTAGATATGGCTTTGTTTGGATTATTGCAGCTTGTCTGGGATTCAGGTAGTCTAACCTCTGGATAGCCGGTGTAGTTGTTGAGTATTACTGTGTGGTTTGTCAAATACGAGCTACTCTAGGCTAGACCAAACTGTCTCCAGCTGCTGGATATGGCTTGGTTTGGCTTGCCAGTTAAAAGTTTTCTATAAGTATTACTTTATGGCTGGTCATATGTGAGCTAAACTGAGCTGCACTGAGCTAGACAGACTCAGCTACAGGGTGCGGCCTAAAAACTTGCACCAGGCATCTCCTCTTTCAGGATAGGTCTAGGTTGCTCAAATGCTTATGAAGTCTTTTAAAGTTTTTGATCTTATAATGTCAGACAATATCAGTATCTGAGTTATTGAGAGGGTTCATGTTGCTGGGCTTGCTTTGAGTAACACACATCACACATTTCTGTCAGCGTGCATGGTGTCTCCAGTTGCCGAAAGTTTATAAATTAGATATTTCTGAGTTACTGCACCTCTGAAGCCACACAAAATAATATATTTGCACAGAATCCTCATACACTGTTTTTTATATGTGCATATATATATATATATATATATATATATCATGGTATTAGATGATAAGAAGGTTGGTTCCAGTTTTGATTCAGCAAGGTCACAAAATTAAAATGGATAAATATAATGGCATTCCAAAGGGACTTTTTGAATCTACAGCTAATAATCACATGATTTTCAAGAGGATGGGCCAGTTAATTAGACAGAAAAGACAGAAAATTGACCAAAATCCAAAATGGCACTTTCAACCTCAAAGGTGTCAATGCTCTACCTTCTTATTATAAATTAATATATTTGCCCTATTTTTGGCGGCAAAGGTCAAGAAAGGTGTCCGTTACACATCTGTATGATCATTGACATAATCTAATGCTTGTATTGCAAAAGCCTAGGTGAAAATCACCTGAATGTGTGATAAGTGTGCATGTGCTATATTTAGATCCATATTATCTATAATTCTTTAGGAAACAAGAAAATATATTTATAAACATAATTTAGGACTACTATTACTTCCGTGTGTATGACTGCAGCTGCATGCGATCACTATCAATTGAGTAATAACAAAAGAGGTAGCAGTAGCTGCTGGTACAAGTTTTTATGCGGCACCCTGTAGACAAGCTGTAATGTTCAAGCTGACCCCATAGCTATGTGGGCTATGGATCACTGCTTTGGAATGACACGCATGTGTTTTGTGGGGTGATTTATGTCCCCTTCACTAATTACAAAAGCTGAATAGTAATGAGGGCTAATGAGGTGACATCTGTCGACGGCCAAACAAGTAGAACACAGGGTAGGGTAAAAGCAGAAGCCATTTCTCAAAGTTGCTCATTTTGATCCTTGCTGCATAAAATCAATGAAAACAAATGAGTTAATACTCACTGGGGATTTGAACAGCGCACTGCACGCATGCAACATGGCTGACTCGAATGCTTGATGCGAGTTCAACAACAAACTGTTCTGATGGAAAAAGATGAAGCATCTTGTTTTCTCACGAAAGTCAACACCATTCAAAAACGATTTTTGGATCCCATGCAATGTTTAGCACGCGATTTTAGAGAAGGGGGTTTTTGGGAAGGGTTTAAGGTTTCTGAAATATGGATTACTGGGGTTTAGAGTCGAACTACTGGAGCATTTAGACTGTAATTGATGACAAAAGTATGTGTTTTCACTGTTTTTATGATAGGAAAAGAGTTTAAAATAGAAAGAAAATCCAGTGCATACTTGTGAAGTTGAATATTATGTTTTCAGGCAAATTTTCTTGATTATAGTGTAGGAAATATTAGATATAAGAAAGTGAAAACCATTTTTATATTGAAAATGCAGCAAACCTAAGTTGAGATACAGAATATGCTCATTTTGTGGATAACACGTTAGATTTCATGAAATAGAAGAAGAAGAAGAAATTTTTATTTAAGTGAAATGTGACATTCCAACATTACAAAATAAATGTATACATAACTAAATGTCACCCAGCCCTGATTGGGCTTACAGGTCACTATTTATAATCAAAAACAAAATACATAGTGGCAACAACAGTGCATCATGGTTAATTATGATAGTTATGATAGTTATACAAGTTATGCAAGTTATACTTCCTTTTATTGTACCTATTATAAATAAAATTGGCTGTATCTTTCACAAAATTTTCATTTATAAGTAATCTACACTTTTCGCCAAAACTGCATCTATTTGAAAAAAGGATATTCGACATAAACTTTAGGCATAACATTTTTTCTTATATCATCATAAAATAACTGTAAAATAATAAATGTTCTTCATCTTCTACACTTTTGTTCAATATACATGTCTACTGTGCACAAAATCTTTTTTTATTTTCTGTTTAACAAGAATAAGGTAAGACATTAAATGCACGATAATGTTATTAATGAATTTTCTAATATTGTAACTGAGAATCAAGAAATGCTTATGTTGGCTACTTTGAATTCTGTATTTTAAATCTCAGTGTGTCTAGTCTAGAATCTAGATCATTTAGGCCAGATTTGTGCAGAATTACCCAGTGGCTAGCCACTATTAGCCATTGTATCAGGCTATTAATATCTGATGACTCCGGGGGCATTTTCTGGACACTGGGGCTGGTCACTGACTTAACCCCTTTGTGGAATAGCTGGACACGAACCTGGAATGTCCATAAATAGCTGAAGGGTTACTATGGTAACTAGGTAGTGTGCATCGAAATGATGTTTGCATCCTGGAAGCAGGAGATAGACCAGATGCTTTCACTGACTAACCCCCCCCCCCCCATGAATGAATAATGTGACACGGGGTAAAATGCACATGCATGGGTTTTGTTTTAGAGTCTAGCTTCAAAAGGGTTGTTAGCCACACCTCCTGTTCTATTGATGACTTGGATTGTTTTGTTGACTTTTGAATTGTGAGGTAATTCTATACTCTTGTGATGTGCAAATTAGAGCCGTTTTAGCATGTTCAAGGATCGAAGAAAAGCGTTCGAATGAGTGCTTTGTGGAAAGTTTATAGATTAGAATAGGGCTCAGATCGACTTAATAAGTGAAATCTAAACGATGATCCAGATTCTAGATCGATCAAAACAATATAAGATGACTGGGTACTGGGACTTCACTGGCTTTGACCAAAATGTCCTAATTTAAGTGTAGTGCTGTCCTTATTTGGTTGATATGGTATTGTAGTAATAAACTGTTTTAATGTGTACTTCACTGTTGCTGATCTTCTTTACATTTATAGTCTGATCCAGATGAACATTTTAATAGCGTTGTAATAATTACGTAGAATCACTCTTCAATTTTCACTTGATTCTGAGAACATGATGGCACAGTTTTCTCCCGTGTTTGCATAAATGTCATGCTTCATTTCCTAATGAAACAAAACAATACTCAAGCCAAACAAGATAGCGTTATAAAAGCATTATAACATAATTAAGACTTAATAAAAAAACAGTTTAGCAGTTAACTGAATCATTTAATGTTCGCTCTTTGTGATGGCCAAAAACAAGTGGAAAAGAAAGAATCTTTGGGCTTTTAGTATGTTGAACAGTCCTACTGGCTTTGCCTGGTGTGGGCATGCTGTCACACCTTCTGCTGAGCATCACAGTTTACAGAATTGACCAATCAGTGGCTGCGAAACCTTCATGATGTCATGGTTGAAAAAGAAAAATGTAAAAGATTATTCTACATAATTATTACAATGATAATAATATGGTATTTTATTAATGAACTGTTTTAATATGTACTTCACAGTTGCTGATTTTCTTCACATCTGTAGTCTGATCTAGACGAACATTTAAACATCAGCATCCTTGTTTGCTCTTACATCAGATTTAATAAAGCAATGTCTAAGCCAATGGGATTCCTAGATTCACATGATGTCATCTGGAGTTCATGCAGTTTCCAAGTCTATGAAATCTGCCGTAAATGATTTCTAACAATTGAGGCATGCTCCTACTAGTGCAATATGACTCAGTCGATGACAGGCCAGCCGTCAGATTTCACTTTCGATAAATCTATTTCTGCTTGGGAGTCAACCAAGAAAAGTGCAGTACGGTTATCTAAATGCCCTTCCAGGGAAAGTGTGGAGTGGGGTTTAGTGATAAGGGTTAAGATTTTGAGGGGTGCAAGAGGGTATTAGAGGCAGATGAGTTGTTGTCATGCATGAATGCACAGATATTCATGGGGGTGACAGTGCCACACGCCCCCTGACGGTGGGGTGCATAACTAAACGAACAAAGGGGTGAATCTGAACAGGGGTGGTCTGGGTTGTTGACTAAAAGTGTAGAAATTAGATAATGGTGCGGTCTCGGTGATGAAATTGGAGTTCGTGTGTGTGGAAATTTGATCAAATGGTTGATTGGAATGAAATGAATAAATTGAGATGTCATTGAAATCGTTGCATTGAGATCACCACCAACAACCAGAGTGCCAAATGATGCGAGCTGTATCATTGGAAGTATTTGTGTCAATGTAATTTTGAGCATATTGACAATTATGATGATTTTTAAATTCAAAATTGTACGATTCTAAATCGATACTGACATTTAAAATGTAAAAACAAAACGTTCATTAAATCAGTTATTTACAGTGTATGGCTAGATAGATGAAGGTGCCACCATTACAGCAGGGCGGGGGCCTAGCTGAGAGGTAGCACTCTGGGCTTCCAACCGCTGGGTCCCGGGTTCGATTCCCAGTTGAGCCTAAGTTGGATGGCGGTTTCCTCCTTCGTCTCATTGCCATGGTCTCTGCCTGTCCTAATTAGCCCAACTGGTGCAGAAATACAGGACGTAAAGCCCTAAATCCACCCACCCACCCACGCCACCATAACAGCTAATGCTCGGTGGTTTCCTGATGGACCTACATTTATACAGATTAAAATTAATAGTTAACATCATGTAAATGTCCTACTGTATAATAATTTGTGTACCATTCCATCAATATAAAGTATCTATCTATCTATATCTATCTAGATGCTTGTAAACTAGCTGTTCCTTAACAGATAACAACTCATAACAGTTACACATTAAACAAACATTTTTATCAAACTTCTATGATTACAATTACCCACTATACTCTGAACTAAAATAATAACAGTTTAACCTGGAATAAATGAATATCTTTACACAACATAGCAATCCGTTCTCCACTCCAGTATTTCCAGAGAAAAAACAAACTGTGAAGCAATATTTTGTTGCCTTCTCCAAGAATTAAGACAGGTTATTTCTTTGGGAAGGCAGATGGACGCAAATGAGTCAGTTTCCTCCATGCCTAGATTACTAGGGAATGATTTAAGGGGCTGGGATGACCTGGGTTGGGTGGGTCTGCTCCACACAAGGAAAGACATGTGCCAGCATTCTGTCACTGTCTTGAAACGCCCCCCCCCCCCAACACACACTTGGAAAAGGGGGCTGGGTTAAAGATGCTTTATGATAAGATATTGTTGTTTTTAAATATTTGAGAGTTTGTGTATCGATATGTAGGAGTGCTTGTAATTAAAGTTTAAAATTGTCTTATAGTGTTTTATAATTATACATATTGCATACACTATACATTATTTGATTATTATTTCTAATAATGATACATGTTGTTCACACACGTCACACGTCAGAGAACTTGTTATTGTATACTTCATGATATACTTTTACTTGAAACTTATACCTGTCCAAATCTGATAATTTTCTTTCTTTCTATTTTGCATTTTACACTGTGGATGGTACTGAATTTTGAACCTTAGGTTGCGCTCTTTTCTTTTCCAGTTTTCTTGGTTTGATCATGAAACCCATGACAGATGTTTTAATCATGTTCAGGAAATTGTTAAATACATTCGTATTGCAATCACAAGTGTATGTCCAATGAAATGAAAAGACTTGGTTTAGATATATGTATGGTTTTATTGACACGTACAGTAATATCATACATGATACATTTGTCAAAAATAACAGATAAAAACCTGTACTAAGTCTACTTCTGTCACTATTTCTATATTCAATATATATATATATACATGGTAAACAATTTAAAGGTATACATTAGCAATCGATAATCTACACATCCATCGTCCCAGTTGCTGAACAATAGCACGGTAATATGACCCAAGACTCAAGACAGTTTATTCGTCTGTTAAGTGACATATACAGTATACATATAAAAATAACCTATATAAATATAATAAACCCATTGATAACCAACATGATCACAACAGAGCATTAAGTTTCGTTTATAATTAGTAGTATGTAAACTTATAAAGATGGCATAAAGAAATGCATTTCTCACATATTTACTGAAAGGCACCCACATTGTCAGATTTAATGTTATCAGTCAATTTTCATGTTGGCAATCTGTTATCCTTTTTAAAATATACTTTCTTTGTCATTCTATTCCAGACCAAACCATGGGATAATGCACTGCCCTGAGAAATGTATTATTTCAGAAGACCAGCGATTCAAGTGTTTGATTATGTTACAAACAGGTAAGTGAATCTTTCAAGCTGAATCAAAAAGTAAGAATTACAAAACAATTCGCTAATCCCACCCAGGTCATATATACCTTTGGCCCTGACTTAACACCAGTCACTTCAATTGTGATTTGAGTTGGCCCGGAGCAACAAATCGGGGGATTAACAGACACAGCGGGGAAAACAAGTAATTCAGCACCATGAAATATTTATATTTAGCCACCTGATAACTTTATGCTTTCTTATGTGCCGAGAAAAAACAATAGAGCATCAGATGCTGTGATATTTGAAGAACTACCTTGTTATGTTGAAATTATAATTGATGCAGTAATTGACTTGACCTACTTATAGCTGTGTAGCAGAATGGCCTAGTCTGCTTTTACCCAAAAAGTCATAGCCATGTTTGTTGATCAAACTTATGGTTGATCAGTGCTGTTACATTACAAAACGTCATTATCATCTTTATCAACATTTCTCATCTCGAAGTTCTTTAAGACTCTTTGGAGACTGCAGCAGCTTCACGATGATGGAGAACCACATTTTTCAGGACAATTTTTCACAAAATTCTCTTGGGAGAAAACTGTCCAGAATAGCGTCTGTCATTCCAGAGATCTATTGCTCATATCTGGGCGTATCAGAAAGGCATGTGTCAGTAAATTATGATAGTAATTACGAAACTTTTGTGTCAAGTTTTGGATGCTGGCCAGACTGTGACATAACTTAGACTGCCTGACAGAATTTGTGTGACAGTCTGAGACAAGGACGAGATATGTGAATAGACTAGGTGAGATATGAGGCAGGGTCCTAAAATGCAGAACAGCATTCATTCCATTTTGTGTGGATTGTGGAGATTATGTGGTTGAGACTACTGTTTAATATCATTGTTCCAAAGCTTTCTCATGGTTTATAACATTTCTTTGTTTATCACATCTCTCATTACTGTAGAACCTTATAAATATTTTTTCATTATGTACTGCTCTTAAGTAGTGAGGTATTCTTAACTGTGGGACATATACTATGGTAATTATTTGAGCAGCATAACTTCATCCCAATTCTGAAGTTTTAATGGAATTAAGTGTTAGGATGTTCATGTTGAGTAGAATCAAATTTATTTTATTTTGTGGGTACATGATAACTTCATTTCAACAAATTTAACCCACCCACCGGGTTTAACCCGGGTTAAACCCGTATTAAACCCGTATTAAACCCGAATTGAGCTAAATAGACATTTGCTCAAAGTGGGTTAAACCTGGGTTAGATGATGCTACATGATGTTAGGACCTAACCAAGATCAATGGTTGTTACCCCCAATTTGCAATTGTGATCATATGATAGTTTGGCTATTTTTTATCATTGTTTTTAGCTCTAAAATTATAACCACTGGGTACTGGGTTCATTTCCGGTTGAGCCCAAGTTGGATGGCTGTTTTATCCTACATCTCAGTTCCATCCGCCTACCACCCTAACATGTATTTCTACTAATTTGGAATCTCATGCGGTGAGAGGGTATTCACCATATTTAACCCACTTTTGCCCGGGTTAAATCCATTTTTCCTGGGTAAAACCTCTGGGCTGGGCAAAATTGATTTAACCTGGTCCAATCCTGCATTTGAATAATCTTACAGTGAAAAATATTTACAAATAACCCAAAAAATCTAAATCAGAGTCAAGTTGCGGTTACTTTTATCTTTATAATTATAATGGAGTTGGGTAAATATTAGGTCCATTATATAAGGTGATCTATGCCCGGTCCCACTCTATAACCATTGACCAATCATGGAGTCACTAGAGGGACCAATAAACTAGGAAAAGTCAAGAAACCCTCTAGGTTTCACAGCACACCGTACGAAGCCAAACAATGGCATTAGTAAGCAGAGGCATCCAACCCTTTCCAAGATGGCTGCCGCGGCCATATTGGCTGGGATAGAAAGAGATATTGTTGGTGGTCAGTGGAGCGTGAAATCTCGTGTGATTTAGGACGGATTAGGGACAGAGGGAGCGTGAACTTTGACCTGCACGAGACAGGAAGTGAACAATTGTGTCTGCATCCTGAGCAGGCTAGATTCGGTTGAGTAATAGTGATGGAGTGATTGGTTGAGATTTGATGGATGGAAAGGGGATTTCTGTTATTTTGAAGACTATGATATCAGTAGTATGACGTAACGAGACGAGTTAGGTTTGAACTTAATAAACGAATTATATAGTTTTACCATGATGGTTGAAAGTCACTTAATTAAGTCATTATAATAATTTGTTAAATGGTTACCTAGAATTTTAATGATTAAATCTAATTTTTTGTGCAATGCCATGTTGAGATCGCAGAACTTCGTGTATTATCAATTATGTGTTTTACTTTGAAAACTCATCTTAACATTAAATAATATATACTATGTGAATTATTAAGGCTGCAGGCAACAAATTTAAACTATAGGTAATATTTTGTCCAACATTTAGAAATAACATTAAGTGTAAATATTTATGTCCGCTATTATAGCTATTCCATTTTTATAAATTTAGATTCTGATTGTGATCAAGTCAATGTCAAACACTAACTGACGCTGTTTTTTAGGATTTTAGCATTTTAGCCAAATATGACCTCATAGCACATATTGCCATTTTCCATATTACCCTTATTTGGTAATAGGATAACTGTAATGGACACAGTTCGTGGGTCATATTGGACAGATCCAATAATTCGGATTATTTTGAGGGGTGAATGTGTCCATCTTTTCATTGGGTTGGATCAACGTGATCACAAATAGCGGAAGGAGCTGAGAAAACCAACATTTTTGTAGCAAATGTGGCAGAAAAACAATTTCCATAGAAACGGGCCTAAACAAATCATTGTAGTGTGAAAACAAAGGGCAAGTCTGCTTGTCTGTTGCTCTTAGTTGAATTTGCATCGATCCTTGGTCAGCCTGAATAAATCTTCATGGGGGACCACATTCTGTGGACACTGTTGTCTCATTCTGACAATATTCAAGCGGCGAATTTTCGTGGCGATGACACACATGCCCCCAAGCTATGCCCAATGTCCCTCTCCCTGCCCAGGGGTGGCAGGGTAACCTGATAGTCCAATTTGGATCTCAAGGCAAGATGGAGCTAACTTGCAATTGGACATTTTTTAGGGGGTGGGGATCAAACATTGCTATGTACAGCTAATTGTGAACCTTAGGTAACTCCCGTCTGTTAATGAATATATTAACTTATATTGCATTATGCATATTTAATCATTTGTTTAATTGTTTGATTTGTTTTAATGCAAGAAGTACAATTTGCACTCAGGAGGGAGATAACTAATATTATAATTGGTTATATCCCTTTATTAACAATAGAAATGTATCCTGGTGGATTAAAAATTTAGTATTGCTCCTCATGAAATAATTTATATCTCAAATTGAACCTAGTTTAACTGATTCTTGTGAATTTGTATGTGAGAGACTATGGTCACAAATACATCATATATGATTATCCTGAAGGAAATGATAGTTGCACTCCGCCAGATTATCAAAGTTAAATTGAATATGATAAGAAAAATATCAGAGCACATTAAATACGTCTGCCAAACAGTTTTTCACAGCTTGATATGCTTTATTTTAGCATGATAGCATCCAATTTGGAAGAAATAATTAGTAATTCTCTTCACAAGTTGAACCAAGACTTCTGACCAAATAAGAAAACATATATATCTATCTGTAGAACAGTCATGGGAAGTCTGAAAGAACTACACCCAGAAATGCTTCTCCAAACAAAGGTATTTCATCTAGACATGCCTTCATCATTTCATCAGAGCATCTGTGGGAGATGTTCGGTTGTTCCCCTCAGTGTGGACTCGTAATGAAACCTGATACAGCAATTTGTGGCTGAGAGAATGGGACAAGACTTGGCATGGATCTGAGAAATGGCAGAAAGAAAAACATTACAAGATAATGCTATTAATACTTGAAAAAACAACAGATGGGGAGGAGGGGTAGCCACACTCATTTACCCCTCTAGAACAAATCATTTGCTCTGATAAGTTGAAAATGCTCTTTTCGAGCAAATAGTGAGATTGTGAGACGAGGGTTCTTTTGATGAATAAGATATTTTTTCCTGTTTGAGAGTGCTTGTGTTTTTATTGTCATTTTTTGAGTGGTCTTAGTCATAGAGAGGATGGAAAGGGAAAGAATAATATTGGCTGACTGAGGAGTGAATAGATCATCCGAGACAATGAAAATTAACAGACAGCATTGAGAGATAGCCAATCAACAGACAGATAGTTTTAAGGAGCTTTTTTTCATTGCAGTGTCATTGTTTTACCATATCGTATATAAAATATTATTAGATATATCTCTGTTTTGTGTGACTTTCAATCGGCGCTCTAAAGGTCGTCTTTCTTTGTGAAACCGTACACTGTTAAAACCGACTGTGTATTCTCGCCACACCTTTGAACTCATTCTCTATTTCCTTCTAGATTAATATTTGGTGTAGCTATCATCCTCTCCTCCTCCTCCTCCTCCTCCTCCTCCTCCTCCTCCTCCTCCTCCTCCTCCTCCTCCTCCTACTCCTGCTGCTGCTCCTCCTCCTCTTCCTCCTCCTACTCCTGCTGCTCCTCCTCCTCCTCCTCCTCCTCCCGTCCTTGATCAGAACTTGGAACTCGTTAGCAAAGAATGCCATCATCTAACCAGCACCCCACCAGTGATTTGTCAAGGGACAGCACTGTAGCCAACTGCTGTTTTTATGGTCCACAATTTGAGCAAGAGTAAATGGATAACCCTCATCACTTGATGAAATCACCCCCTGCCCCTGACATGTCAAACCCTCCCATTTAACCTCTGGGGAGAGGGTAAAAGGGTAAAAAGATTCTGCTGGACACATTGTCCCTATTAATTAAGCCAAGGCTGCAATGGGTACAGTCAAAAAGGGTGATTTTTCATGACCTGGTGACTGAGGTACTATCCAGGGCACTAGCTACTGTGTGGGGGTATGTTCAAGTAGCTGTAGTGATGTGTTTAAATTTCAGTTGTGCAGCCTTATTTTTTGACAGATAACTGCTACATTTTAAAATCACCTTAAATTGTCACAGATTTGTCTATTGTTAACTTCTTCTCTGATATTACATAATATATATATTATAAATAACAACTTTATTTTGCAGTAAAATACGTATCTGTTGACGTCTTCTTAAAGTGTTTTTACAGTTAAACATTTCCATAAATTAAAAAACTATTTTTGAATGTTTTAGACATGCACTGTGCCTTTCCATCACAAACTGAGTCATTTACTGCAACAGATGCAAATGACATGTATCATGATTGCATTTCCTTTTATAATCTACACACTACCCCATATCTATCTATCTTGAGAGGTCTGAACTCTGGACCTCTGCTTTGTTCTTGGACAGATTGATGCACTCTTCCTTTGATGGACATTTCTGAGTCACGTGGCAGTCATGTGACGATTGGAGGACAGTCATGTGACAGTCTGCCATCAAGTGACCCCCTCCCTTAGAGGACACTGGTCAAGTTCCTTTGTTCAGCCTTGGTCAAGGAAAGTGGACACATTGACCAAAATTAATTAAATAAAGTAAAATTACTCAGTAAGGTTGAGCTCTCAACTTGAAGAAGGGGTACCTCAGTGATCTTCACTGATTCCTTAACGGTTTACTGCATTTCATTGCCAAAATTCAGTACCCCCATTACTATTACTATTGCTTTGCTACTATTGCTACTATTGCTACTATTGCTACTGTTGCTACTATTGCTACTGTTGCTACTGTTGCTACTATTATTTATTGCTACTACTATTACTATTGCTACTATTACAACTATTACAACTATTATGGCTATTACTACTATTACGGCTATTACGGCTATTACGGCTATTACATCATGACGCTAAAGGCGAAGGGATATAACCTGACTAAAAGTGATAACTAACTTATACTCCATTAAACATGATTTTTTCCTAATAAGTTTGATTCTTTATTTGTTTAACTGAGCTTATTATGCAAGAAAATGTTGCACTTATGAGGCAAATAAATAACATTTTCGTTGGTTAAATCCTTCTCAGAACTATAGGAAAACTATATAGGGTGGAGTATAAGTATTAGGTCTATCCGAATAGGTGGGACTTAAGCAACAAAAATGTTAGTTAGCTCCTGACTATCAGGGATATAACTAACTTATGCTCCATTGGGCATATTTGCTCATTTGTTTGATTGTTTGTTTGTTTTTACTGCCTTTATCACGCAAGACAAGTTCAGTTTGCACTCAGGAGGGAGTTAACTAACATTTTCGTTGGTTATATCCCGCAGTTATTGTTTCATGAGCATCTTATTTATTGTCTACAACTGCTAGTGTCCTGTGCAGGTTATTCAAGCCACTCTAGCACAGCTTACTGTAACAAATGGTCTCATTAATTTTGGCCAACACATACAACCTGAATTTGTCACTAATTGCATTTCGCTGTTCCCAAACACACGGTAGATTCCTAGCTGATCCATGAGGGTCTGTGGTGACTGGAACAGCCTCTGTAGTGCATGAAACAGCCCTTGGAAAATGCCTTGCTTAAAGCTTTAGCTGAAATATATGCTCTTAAGGGACTGCACTGCCCTACAGAGGAAAACAATCGAGTCCCCTGGTGTTAATAGCAGGAACTAATGTCGTCCGTCTTGAGAATAATGGCCATTATGCTCACGTGATCAACTCTCTGGTGGTGGAGGTAGACAATGAAGTGGAGCTCTCCTGCTAATAAGGTGCTCTAAGTATAACAATGGCACATGTCATAATGGCTTCTCCAGACAATTGCCAATGGATTGTGGGGCTGGACATTGTTCTGAGTAATTGCCAGTAGTCAAACAAAGGTAAATACATACACCAGGAGCACAAAGTATATTGTCACTTAAAGTTGCCTAAGAACGAAAAGAGTTCTAACAAAGAGATTTTCTTCTGAGACACAGGCAATTTCTTTGTGCACAGAATAATCAAGTTATAAGCAATTAAGGGAGGAAAAACAATAAATATATTGTTATTAGTTCAAGCAACTATTAAGTCATCTCAGAAAGAACTTGATCAAGATACAGGTTGAAATTCCTCAGCTTTGAATTTTTCATAAAGCTTATGTCATTTGAACTCTTCCAGATTTGAGAACGAAAAAATTGAACAGATCTATGACATACAAAATTCGTGGAATTTCATGCACTGTATTCACCCAAATATTGTATGTAAACATATGGGTTCAAGAACAAATAGACCACACTGCATATAACTGACTAATTACTTCGATATTTCACAATTAAAGGAACAGACACCTTCAGGAAAATGTAGTGAATTTAGTAATAGTACCTCTTTCTTTTTCTGGACGTGTGTATTTTGTCAAGAGGAAGCCTACCTTTCTGTCATTCCATCATCATCAGGGTGACTTGGTGACTCAGATGTTGGCAATGGACATTTGGGCACTATGCACTATGGACGAATTGACTGTTAAGGGGCCGTTTTTGTTGCTGCAGCTGCCTCGGGAGGCCTTAATGACCTGACAGATCCCATAAGGTCATTTGCCCCGATAATGAATCTGCAAGAGGTCTTGTCTCATGTCAGTTGAAGCATGAGGGCAGTGGGGTTCTGTGCATGCTGTAAGAACTAAGAAGGGTAGGGTGCTGAGGTTAGGGTCGAGCAATTCAGCTAGGCTTTGTAGTCTTGTACAGGGATTAGACAAGGAGCACAGTCAAAATATAAATCTTTCACTTTATTTGAAACTAAATAATGCAAAATGTAATTGGAGAAGCATAGTTTAAGATGACTTTTTACCAACTTTACCATTCATATTGTAAAATAATATACCAAATTAGTAGGCCAGGCCTGTGCGAAGAGTTACTACATTAATTTGTTTAATAAACAACTTATTGGAAGTTAGGATATATGATTACGAGATCAAAGGTGACTGCAACAATGGTTAGTGAGAACCTGGTACCATCCATATAGACCGATCTATCTATCTACATGTAGATGTAGGGACTGATTCCAAACCATAGGTTTTTTCAGCCCTTCAGCCCATAAGGCATTTTCAAAAAGTCACTTTTGTCTACATTGAAGATTTTAAGAATAATCATAATTTTCGGACAAAATATGTTAGGTTATAACTGTAGGCAATATATTTATCTACGTCCATGTGAATTGCTGTCCACTGAATTAATTTACTAACCACAAAATCCCACAGAGATTGCGACAAAATATCACTAAAAAAGTTGCAATTTCACAGGACATTCCTCATAAATTAACAAGTTGTGGCGTCACAGAACCATAATTCAACCATCCTAACATGTTAAACACATCAATTGTAGCATTAACACGTACTAACATACCTGAAAATTACATCCATCTAAAGTTGCGTATTGGTAGTGTTTCATCTTGCTTACTTGCTCATGTTAAATAACGTCAGGAAATACCGAAAGCTTGAATGTAGATCATATATTTATACTTAACAACACTTTAAAAGTCGTATTTGGCATAAAGTACGGCAGGGCGCTGCAGTGAAGTGACAGGTGCGCCACGCATGCAATAAATATCCTGAAATATACGATTTTGAGCTCTTAAATGTGTGCAGTAGCTCTAATATAGTGAATTTATTTTATTGTAACAATTCGAAATCAAAATAAAATGAAAACAAGGTCCGTTTTTAAAAAATACAACAGCCGTCAAGTTTGTTTTAACATGTTTCATGTTAGACGAATTGTGTGTGGACGATTTGTACAACGTCAAAAATTCACGGCTTTTGCGAGGCCTGAATTTGTACTATAATCATACTTTTCTCCGCTTCTCCCATTCGGATCTTTATCAAATTTGGTTTGTAAGTTGCGCGTTTGTATCGCGGTTCTAATGGTGTGTGATCTATAGCTGTACTTCAAAAACTGTACAAAAACGCACGTTAAAACAGTTTTGGCAGGATTTCCCTATGTTGTGAAACCGCGCTACCATCCATAGAAATGGAAATGGCTTAAAACAAGGCCACCCACTGGCACCCAATATACTATGATACATACTCAATACAAGGCTGTATTAAACTATGTCTATGTCCATGTTTTCAATGCTTGTGGGACTGAAGCTTAGCCAGCCTATATGACCAGTTGCCTGAGGCAGACATAATGATGAGATGAGAAGGCTTGGAGTCCACACCATATTACATATTTACCCTATGGGACAGCATGCCATTTCTGATGTGTTAAGCCAATTGCATCTTGGTGGTGTTGTGGGTCGACATATATATAGGAAGGTGCTGCAGTCTGGTGGTGCAGCTGATGTGCTACTGTTGCTGCTGCTGTTGCTGCTGCTGCTGCATTGCACCATTGATGCTAATGCTGAGACAGATCTAAAGTATGTGATCTACAAAAGTTTCTGAAGGGTTTCTGGTTCATATCTGTTGATAGATTCAAATTATTCAGAACCAGAATGCTTACCCTAAAAGTGATGTCAAAAGTGATTCAAATGTCCACAAGGAAGTAAACCCTATTGAAAGTAAAGTGTTACCCCAGTAATTGTATTCCTATATATAGGTATGTTTTTCTACCAAAGTTGACGTAGTGCTCTCCTCCACTTGCAGGTTAAACTATAGTTACTGTACTGTTTTTCAAAACTGTGCCTCATATGATTTATCGTGCATGCATGAAACTTAAATACTGGGATCTCCTCTACATTGGCACATCATAACTAATATTAATTATCATACTTTAACTCGAATGTGACTGCCTTCAGAAAATTTAATTAAATGATCACGTTTTTTGTAAATTTCTATATGGAATTATAATGCGTTTGGGTAAATGTTTTGGAACTATAATTGTTTTGTCAATGTGAAATAAAATCAGTTCAGTTCAGTAAATACAATGGAGTAAGTGGAGGTGAGATGAATTATTGATGGAATTGTGCTGTTGAGAACCAACCGTAAAGAATGAGTTCTAACCTGTTATTGACTCAAGACTCAAGACACTTTATTTCCTGCACAATACATATTTCATGAACAATTAATATTATTCAACAAACATATTGATCTATTTTTTAAAAAATATTCACAAATGTGGCCTCTGGTTGCTATTTGGTTGATCTGTCAGCCTGTTTTCTCCTTATCAAAGCTTTGCTTGTCACGAAAATAAATTTGCTGGTTGGTGTGTGTGTGTGTGTGTGTGTGTGATTTGGGCTTTACGTCCTGTATTTCTGCACCAGTTGGGCTAATTAGGACAGGCAATGAGACGAAGGATGAAACAGCCATCCAACTTAGGCTCGACCGGGAATCGAACCCGGGACCCAGCGGTTGGGAAGCCAGAGCGCTACCTCTGAGCTAGGCCCTCGCCCTTATTTGCTGGTTGGTAACAGCAGCTTTTATCCAACGTTTTTACCACGTAAAGTAAACACATCATATATATTTAGGCGAGTTCAGAAAAAGCACACATTTTAATCCGTTTAGTTCAGCGTTTCCACAACAGCTTATTTCCAAGCCTTCAATTAGCAGTCTAGCAATTTGTGAGTGTGTTCTATCTACATTATTTTTAACTGGGCTTTATTGATTCAGATTTGGACCAGCGAGTGCATTAAAATTTTGACAGAATTCTGCTGTGGAAATTTATGGTTTTGGGGGCTTGAATCAGATCACAAACCGCCAGCGTTATGCTTGCTGGTTTAATGGGATTTTGGGTGGTTAAAAGATCCCATAAATTCCTGCGATGTTGGGCAATTTGTTTTCTTTCCATTCTTAACACGCTGCATTGTTTCCAACTGACAATTGTGCACTTAAATTTAATGAGCTTTACGCATCCCAATTCCATATGTGAATTTTCGATGCCTTGCTGAAGATAAACTGTTAATCTTCTCCAGCAACAATATTGTAAGTTTGCTAATTTCATAATGGTTTATGTATGATATTGTTGATGGAATGTAAGATCTAAATTTCATTCAATTTCGAATTGTATTGTGACAGCATAGTATTACGATATATGTGTACATATTTTGGGTAAGGGGTGGGGGGGGGGGGGGGGTTCAGTTGGGTTAACCCCTTCAAACACCTGACGTTATATCGGGACATCGTGTATTTTGGTTGATCTGGTAGTCTGTTGACAGATTCAGATTCATTCATTTTATTTCACATTCATAAAACATATATTATAAATTTAATTTTCAAAACATTTTGTACATAATGTGAGGAGACCCCACAAAAGAAGGTATTCCTTCGCTATCGTGGCGCCACCTACTGTTGACATAATACTGTGATACTCGACGATGGTGAATTTTAATATACATTTTCACTATTGTTCAGCCTTCCTATGAAACTAGCAGCAAAAACCTCTGTAACCCAGATAGCATACAAAATCTTATCAACGTCGGCGCAATGTCGGTGATGTCAAATTGATGTTGTTCCAATGGCGGCCGATATATAAATGACGCTGGCCCGATTTGGAATGCTATCGGGGAAGAGGGTAAAATCCTTTAGTATCATGTACAATGTATATGAATTATATCACATGATTCTTTGTTAAGAAATTTACATACCTTATACAAGGATACATGTTACGATTTTTTTAATCTTGATATCCTCAATCCATTTCTACTGAGATGCCCCGCCATAGCTGAGTATTGTTCACGTCCTTCATTGTGCTATTGTTTGTAAAGATCCTCTGTGATTGGTCAACCAGTTATGATGTAATGGGTCCCATGGTAACTGGTTTTATTTGATCATTTGGAAACCAATGGTGCAGCACATGAATCATGATTAATAGATGATAAAATTCAAGGGTGTTTTCCTTCAAAAATTTTCATTGTGTCAGATTTGTATATTGTCCTTTTGAGGTGGTTGGTGGATAAGGACTTTACGTCCTGTATTTCTGGACCTGTTGGGCTAATTAGGACAGGCAGGGACCATGGCAATGAGATGAAGAATGAAGCAGCCATCCAACTTAGGCTCAACGGGGAATTTAACCCACAACCCAGTGGTTGGAAGCCCAGTGCGCTACCACTGAGCTAGGCCCCCCCCCCCAACCCCCCTTTTGCTCTAGAGGTTTTTGAATAAGGGCAATACAGATTTCTAAAGCAAGATATTATATTGTCAATGACATTTCATATATATAATTTGGATTTTAATGGTTTGAAAAGTTATGTTCTTAAGTGGCAACATGAGTGTCAATGTGACACTTGCCTTTTATGTACCTTATAGTTTTATTTCATTCATCTTTCATCTGTAAATACTCATTGTTCTTATTTGTTATTGTCTGACACAAGTGCTGTGCGCTTCTGTTTTATTGTTGATGTTATTATCCGACTTGAAATAAAATTTTACTTACTTACATTTATCATAAACATCGTGCTGTAATAAATAAAATAATATTTTTGGTAGGATTATAAATAGAATAAGATTTCAAAAAGGCGTGAATTACACTGTTTGAATGGAGAAATTCAATCAATGAGCATCCAAGCTGCCTTCTTAAAATATCTTCAATTCTTCATTATAAATATTAAGAATCACATTAATATGAATTTATGATCGTGTTTCACCTGATACCAAACATTTAGCAATCCTATATATTCATTGTTTACACATTACTACCATATGACCATGTAATAAGTCAGCATTATTTAATCATTTCAGCAAATTATAATTGAATAATTTACGATATGATTAATAACATGAACACGAATTAGCATGTATGGATCTATATTTCTTTCTATTTGTTGTTTATTATAATGTTTATTTATTTATTTATTCATACTCAATGTATACATTTGAAAGATTGCAATATAGTGTATACACGTATTATTTTTGTATTAGGGCAAGCGTAATAATGAGATAAGGCACTTCAAGTCCACCATTATATATCTTTTATATTGATCTTAGAGGGATATAACCAACAAAAATGGTACTTATCCTCCTCCTGAGTGCAAACTGTACTTTTCGTACATAATAAATGCAGTTAAACAGAGACAGCAAACAAATGAGTAAATTGGTCTAATGGAGTATAGATTAGTTTATATCCCTCGTCGTGGGAAATTAACCAACAAAATTGTTTGTTAACCCCTCCAAATCGGGATTACTACTTAATGGAATTGTTCAAATATGTTGTAATTTTTTACTTTTGCTTATTTTTCTTTATTTAAATATGTATTCATTTATAGATATATCTATGTATTACAATTTATGTTGTTCATATGCAAAGTCTCTACAGGACCTTTTTTACAACTTTCACTAAAATTATGTTCCTGATGGAAAAATATTTCTTAACAAAATATTATAGATACATTTATAAAATCATTAGTGAGCATGCTTCATATTATCAAACCACCTTCTGCATTGGCATTTGAATATCACCCAAGAAATTATGATCGCAAAATGCCGTTTAAAATTCTAGGGGCCACTTGCAATTCATGTTTATAACAAAATTTATGACCGCCCATAGACATGGGTGTAAACAACACACTTTCAAGTCGCCCATTGACATTCAAGGGCTTGAACTCTAAACATGGGGTGGGCAATTTACAATTCCCATGCCACGTGAAGTCTTGGACAATATTGACTCGCAGTCAAGTCAACTTACAGTCAAGGGCCATTACATTTGCATGCCCTTGCATTGTTGCCTACTACTAGCATATTTGCATTGTTATTTGCCTACTTGTTTGCTGCAGTGGCATGCATGTACTCTTAACAGTAGCCCGTCAGTCACTTCTCAGTTTTCCTGTAGCATATTAAAATGTAACTCTACCTAGAGAGTCAATGGCCTGCTATTCAGGTCCTGGGGAGTCCAATTGATCGGGCTTATATAAACACCATGCAACTAGCTATGAACCTACAAGCTTTCTAAGTTACTCTTTTATTTAAAATATGATTTACATTGACTGCTAATATTACTGCCAAATGCAATGAAGTGCAGCTAAACGGCCAAATCTAATTCATACATTTTGTTGTGGCACAATTTGCTTTGCTCGAGTGATTTTTAAAGTTAATTTAAGCACGAGAAAGCAAACTGCATCATTTGCAAACAGTAATAGCAGACTAACGATTGTCTATAATTGACTTTAACAAAAACAAAGGACATTTACAGTCAAGGGCCATTACATTTGCATGCCCTTGCATTGTTGCCTACAACTAGCATATTTGCATTGTTATTTCCATTGTTATTTGACTATGAATCCAAAACATCTGTGCCAATGGTGAATTCATGACGATTTATCTCATCATTGTGCTTGCCATCATCTGAAATCGAACCATGCATTTTGAAGAGAAATGAACTTTAATCAAAGCATTGATGCAACAAGAGCTATGTAATACATGCATTGAATGAAGTTCATGGTGTACATTATTTAAAAAGCGTGTTATCACTCTATGTACTCAATTAAGTACAATACACTGCAGACGAATTTCTTCAAAAAGCAGACGACACCCTTTGGAACGATGCCACAATCTGCAGAAAATTTGGTTGACAATCTCAAGTCACAACCAAATGTGCTGCAGAATATCAATCTGCAGACTTGGAAGCGTGTGGTTGCATATGAACATTTGTTAAATCTATTTACTGGCATTGAATGGCTTTGGAGAGCACTCTGATATTCATATGGCCTTCCATGGGAATTATTCCAATTGCTAAGATCAATTTCATTAATTATAGACGTGATTAAGTAAGTGAAATGCTATATCTTAATTAAATATCTGAAAATATCTCAAACTTATTCGCCTCAGATATCATAGGAATGGTGTAATTAAAAGTTTGATGAATGCTGATGCTAAAGACTAGAAATATTTTAATAAGTTTTCGTTAATAAGGTTTTAGTTTTTTTAAATAACTCTCTGTTTATGATTTTTATTTTATCATTTTATTTTATTTTAAAATGTTGGGCTTTGTCTGTACTCCAGTAAATTGTGACATCATAAGACAATTTTCGAAGTAGATTTTACTGCTCTTCGTTGCATTTTGCAGTAAAGAAAATAAACCGTGTTTGGCAAACGTAATGATGATGTGATAAACCTTTGAGTCCACAGCTTATTGATATTGCCAGTAATTGTCAGTATCTGCAGGCTTCAGTATGACATGTATCCTCACTGAGTTGTGCATGTATACAATGACAATGAATTTATTAGACCTATGGGGTAATTCAGTTACACAAGAGGCAAGGAGACCCCTCAAAGACAATTATATGTCGCTTCTGAGGGGCCACCTTATAATTTTGACATATTATTTTGGAAATTTGGATTGAGGGAATAATATGCTCATAATAATGAATAATATGCTCATAAAGTTTTGAAATACATAAATATCGTGATAAATAAGTGACATTTGGCAAAGACTTTTCAGTGGAGCAATTTTGATCACAGATGTAGCAATTTTTGATAAGGCAAACTTCACCGTAAGAATCGATAAAATGTCTTCTAATGTGAACTGCACCTTACCTATAAGAACACTTTTACAGGCATTAAAAGCATGAGTAATCTAACAGTGGTCAGTTTAATTGGACAGTGGATAACATGGGTTGACCACTCACAGCCCGAAGTCCAATCAGCCAGCCATGTTTAATTGGTTAGGTCAGACCAGCTGGCAGCAGAAGGCTTGCTGTATGAAGGCAATTAGCGATGTCACTGGGTGCTCCCTCACAGCAAAAGTCTTCCCACCAGGAGCTGTAGAGGTTGACTGCAGCCACCGAGTCAAAATGTTCAAAATGTACAAGAAGAAGGTGTCATGGAATGAAATGTTTTTATAATCTCATTGTAAACCTGAGAGGTCATTTATGTCTGGACTACATGGCCAAATGTGCCACGTGCATTTTCCATACGTTTTGATAAACGCGTGTAAAACGCATGGTTTTTGCCTCATTATAATTAGCTAAAAACCATGCGTTTTCCATGCCTTTATCTTTCTCATGGAAAAAGCACGTGGCACATTTGGCCATGTAGGTATAGGAATTGCTACACATAGATATTGTCCGAGCTAAGGACAGGGAGAGCTAGCCATGCAGACACAACCAGGCAGGGAGAGACATGTACATCACCAAGTCCCCTGTGTTGTATCATTGATGTAGTAATGATGGTAACTGTGTGTAGAAAAGTCGATCAATCAATAAATCAATCGATCAATTAATGAATAAATCAATCAGTCAGTCAGTCAGTCTGTCTAGCTGTCTGTCCATCTATCCATCTCTCTAGCTGTCTAGCTGTCTAGCTGTCTAGCTGTCTAGCTGTCTGTCCATCTCTCTAGCTGTCTAGCTGTCTGTCCATCTGTCTAGCTGTCTAGCTGTCTGTCCATCATTCTAGCTGTCTAGCTGTCTGTCCATCTCTCTAGCTGTCTAGCTGTCTGTCCATCTGTCTAGCTGTCTAGCTGTCTAGCTGTCTGTCCATCTCTCTAGCTGTCTAGCTGTCTGTCCATCTCTCTAGCTGTCTAGCTGTCTGTCTGTCTGTCATATCACACCAAAATACCTTTGCTGTAAGCTCCATTTATGACAAACAAACATTACTGATCTCCACTAACATAAACTCATAACCCACATTACCCGATTGTCATAGCACAACAACCTAATATAACATTGTGTTAATGACACATTCATTCCTATAATATTTCCCCCATATTCTTGTTGCAGGTTCGTTTATTCATTTACAACGTACTAAGACGTCTATCAGTACTTGTAGCATCAATAACATTACCTAATATGTCCATCATTATTTCCCTCTGATGTCCCCGTTGTGATTATTTGTTCCTTTGATGTCGTCAACATCACAGGGGAAAGACGTTACATTCTGCGTCATCTGAGCGTCTTATAACAACGTCTCACAGGGCTGTTTTCTGCTCCCCCCCCCCCCCCTCTAATGCTTCTGTGGCACAATTCTGAAAGTTTGAAACTTCTAATTTGCCACGGAGTGCAGGGGATATAGACTGCAGCAGATACTACAATATATGTGAAGTTTTGGAAAAGCTGGGTGTGACATGAAAGTATGATATTCCATCTAACAGTTTTTTTTTCCCCAAGATTATTTTGTGATTAACCAACCGATTTATTGGTTGCTTTACAATCTGATTGATAAATTGAACCAGACTAAATGTTTATTTGAACTAAATATAATGTTAGTAATGTCAGCATAATGCCTTGACTGATTGGACTAGAATCTTGGTGGATCAACAGAGATAGTCATGGAATAATATATTAAATGATTTTGTTAAAATAACAATAAATTCAAGAGTGTTCAAATATATCTTTGTCTTTGGATGATTCATATTGTAATGTGTCAGTTCATGTACATATGTTAGGCTTATTATAGTTATGCTACATGGCCAAATGTGCCAAGTGCGTTTTCCATGAGAAGGATAACGCATGGAAAACGCCAAGAAAACGCATGGTTTTTGCCTAATTAAAATGAGGTATCTAAAACGCATGGAAAACGCACATAGCACATTTGGCCATGCAGGATAGAGTGTTTAGGCCCTGATTCTATTTTATTCCATACCCATAATCATATCGCTATAACCAGCTTTCGAATATGAAACTTACAAGGATCTAAACCCGTTTTACATATTTACTATTATATAGATAAAACTTTAAATACATATGGCAGCTTTTTAAGTTGCGCTAGATATGAAGTAAAATTTAACCTTGGATGAACTAGAGATTTAGTTGCCTACATGGCCAAATGTGCCACCTGCGTTTTCCATGAGAAGGATAAACGCATGGAAAACGCATGCTTTTTAGCAATTTATAATGAAGCAAAAACCATGCGTTTTCCATGCGTTTATCCAAACGCATAGAAAACGCACGTGGCACAATTGGCCATGTACAGACATAAAATTTAAGTATGAAAAAACAATGAAAGAAAAAATTTCAAGTTTATACTGTGTGCATAGGAAAGATATGCATGTCAGCCTATATGAATACATATTTAGCACCCCTTTCCATTGTTTCCCAGTGGAATCAGTGAGGGGGAGTTATAAAACTTGGGTCTATTACAGCATCATTAATTGGTCGTTAGGACAGTAGCTAAACGCAGTGTGAACCTTTGAAGTATCGAAGTGTCCAATCCTTCTCTGGTTCATCCAAGATTTAACATTTCCCCTCGATGTGTAATTATCTGTACTACTATAGAGCCTTGCTATCATACAGTAGTCATCTTTTATAAATATTATGAACGCATTAGTGAAGGTCTATTGGTCTTATTCTTTAGGTGACCTCACTAACGAGGTAGTGTTAAGATTAGATTAGATTAGATTAGAGCATTACTGGACTCAGGTCCTATTGGACCTCTATGTCCAGATCTTACTTGGAGCGGTCTGTGTGCAATAACTCAATTTGCAAATTGTGGCTATATACAGAGGAAGGCTGGTGCTGCCTGACCAAAATCCAGACGAAATGACATTGGCTGCAAAATAAAATGCACATTAGTCATATATAAGATGGAGTTCTGCTGTACTGCCTGTGTATTTCATATCTTTTTTGACCCTTTGTGTATGATTCATGCATTTATATTCCATCAAAAACATTCTGTACAAAAGTAAAGGTAAAACTGCCCTGCCTTGCAACTACCTTGCATGCATACACCTTAATGTGCTAAATACACCGTGATAATACAATGTGCCTGTAAAGAAATTCTATTTCTGTAATCAAGAAGATTAAAAAAAAAAAAGATCACAAATCCAAAAAAAATAACCCGATCTCAGATGCATGCGAAGTGAGCTTTGCTTGGATCGACAACTCTCACAAATCTTATTGGATCTTTCACTCTGGCAAGCAATTTGCAACCACGCAACATCGCATGTCTGAGATCATGAGAATCTGCCTGAAAATGTATCATCCCTCCATCTTAACTGCGACTGCATGACCTAAAGGCTTGATCCAGCCTTGATCCCTGTTTGATCCCAGTGCACTGGATGCGCGCAAGTCATACAAGATCATTTCTCTGTCGTGTGGTGCAGGAATCTGGATCAGGCGATGAATTGAACTTGAAGGTGGTGCCTCTCGTCAGAATGGCATCATATTTCTTGGGTCAAAGGTCGTGTGAGGAAAGTAGGCCAGTGGGTAAGGCTAAGGATGTTTCTTTTGTTCTGTAAGATGCTCACAGTTCTATTTCGTGTTTTTGGGAGATTTTTGTTATATTTTGTGATGCTTAAATTTTGTTGTTTTTATATTAGCCGTTATTAAATTCAATAAATAAAGTCGCTCTAAATGGTTGAATTCCTCTTGGCTCAGCCTTTGTTATACAACTTTATAGATTTCTGCAATTACGTTTTATGAATGGTAAATTAATGATTGTGTTGTGTGTGTTTTTTTTTGTTTTTCTTAATTTTTGTGGTGTTTTTTTTTGGGGGGGGGGGAGTAGAAGGGTTTATTTTTTGTTGGTTTTTTTCATTATGTTTTACGAGAATCCAAGAAAAGTTGCTTTTTTCGACGGTTTTAAGATCTATTATTGTCTTAAGAATTAAGTTTAAGAATTACCATAAACACAAGTCAAGAAATGTCTCCCCTTTTAAACTGATGCACTTATAAGCAATATTTGGTCACTGGAAGAAAAAATTTATATAAGTAACCTTCAACAACTGGTTTTGCAACTTGTTACATCACATTCGAATTCTGCAGTTGCCACAGGACTGCAGGGTACTGCATTGTGGCGGAAATAATGAATGAAGCTCTCTGCCTAATCACAGATCTAATTCCATGACACAGATTTAAATTCGAACTAATTAACTGAAGCACTTCAATTAATGAAGCAAGCCGCAGTGAATTGTGGGTGTCCCCCTTTTGCTGATTCTGCTGCCATGGCAACAGTTTTCCTATTCAATTTCGGGGATATTGTGGAATTCAGGAGTCAATGTGCTAGCTTTTCTTCCGATAAATGGTTGATTTGTGGCGAATGATGGTTGGTCATTGGCAGAGAATTGGAGGTTTTGGCCTGCTCCTTCCAGATAAGACCATAGTTCTAATTCAATGATGGCAGCACCTAGATATAAACTATAGTCACCACACTATTAGGGGACTTCAAAATATAGGTACTGGCTATGTTCGTAGATAACTTCCCTAATAGTAGATCAATCAGTAATTGGTCACATGATATGAAATCCAGGGGGACGTACATGTATGATAAAGAAAGTTTTATGTATTATTGCTTTTTTAATAATTTCTGTTTGGGGCTCACTGAATTATTTCAGCATTAAGAATTAATACCAACCACAATAACTACAGTAGAGCTTTTAATGGATATATTCTAAATTTTTCAATCAATCGACAAAAAACTAAAATTTGGATGCCAGTAGCCTTTGACTCATTTTCAACCGATGTATTGCACTACGGATGGCAGACTAAAAAACCGGCGAATTTGAAAGCTCTCCCCAAAATTACAAAATGCTTGATCTATCAATGATAATAATACTGAATGTTAACACTACTTTTAGTTAGATCTAAAATTATCCAGGGATAGACTAAAAAGTCAGCATAATTATACTTTTAAAACTTTCAAGAATTAATTTTAGATATATTTTGAGTTCTTGCATATTGTATTAATACTATTATTGATTTAAAACAACATGGATTTCAGAAAATAAATCCATTGTACAAATAAAAACTTTCTACATTTTCATGACCATTAAAATTATCCCCACGATCTTGGAATTCTTGAAATTCCACATAATCCAATTGTTATGCAATTTGCACTCAAAACTGTCAACACCAAACTGTGAGAAATCCCTTAAGACAACTTATTTTGCATTTTTAAGGGATGATCTGGTTATGAAAAATAAATTTCAACGTTTGAGAGATTTTCTAAACTGACGTTTATAGAAATAGACACTTGATAAACCAATGTTTAGCATAGAAAATGACTGTGATGTAAAATAGCTGTACAGTATCGGAATGCCTATAAACGAATCATTTCCCTGATAGCATTTCAAATCGGCGCAGCATCGTTTCTATGTTGGCCACTGTCAGTACAACATCGTATCAATATCAGCAACATCGTGCCGATGTTGAAATGATTAGGAATGCTATCTGGGTTGAAACGATTAGGAATGCTATCTGGGTTGAAACGATTAGGAATGCTATCTGGGTTGAAACGATTAGGAATGCTATCTGGGTTGAAACGATTAGGAATGCTATCTGGGTTGAAACAATTAGGAATGCTATCTGGGGTGAAATGATTAGGAATGCTATCTGGGTTGAAACGATTTGGAATGCTATCTGGGTTGAAACGATTAGGAATGCTATCTGGGTTGAAACAATTTGGAATGCTGTCTGGGTTGAAACGATTAGGAATGCTATCTGGGTTGAAACGATTAGGAATGCTATCTGGGTTGAAACGATTAGGAATGCTATCTGGGTTGAAACGATTAGGAATGCTATCTGGGTTGAAACGATTAGGAATGCTAATTGGGTTGAAACGATTAGGAATGCTATCTGGGTTGAAACGATTAGGAATGCTATCTGGGTTGAAATGATTAGGAATGCTATCTGGGTTGAAACAATTTGGAATGCTGTCTGGGTTGAAACGATTAGGAATGCTATCTGGGTTGAAACGATTTGGAATGCTATTTGGGTTGAAACGATTAGGAATGCTATCTGGGTTGAAATGATTTGGAATGCTATCTGGGTTGAAACGATTAGGAATGCTATCTGGGTTGAAACGATTAGGAATGCTATCTGGGTTGAAACTATTTGGAATGCTATCTGGGTTGAAACGATTAGGAATGCTATCTGGGTTGAAACGATTTGGAATGCTATCTGGGTATCTTCTGTTTAGTTGTTTTACTAAAATAAAGGGGGGGGGGACTTAGTTAATAATTCGCAATTACAGAAATCTAGAAGTATTATGTACAAAATGTTTTGAAAATTAAATTTATGTTTTATGAATGTGAAATAAATGAATGAATCTGAATCTGAAAAATCTAGTAAAATTGAAGAGGTTCTGTCTAAGTTTAAGTTCAACAGAATTTTTGTGACATGGAGTAGTTTTCAAGCTATGCATTTTTTATATATATATATTTTTTTTTTTAGTAATAATACAATGATAATAAATGCTGTAAGCGCTTGAGGATCAAACTCAACTAAAAAATGAAAAACGTCTTTGAAATATACAGGAAAAAATGTTGCTACTTTAATTCAAGACAAAATTTCTATATCCAGGTTACCGGAATTGCAGTGTTCCTTCTAAGCTCTTGACATAATTAGCTACATGTTACCTGCCATCTAAAGATGTCACCCTCCAAACCACCCCCCCCCCCCCCCAACCCAAGCAGCCCTGACAATCTAAGCCACCCTAAGACAACCCAGAAGACGGGCTTAAACGACTTGCTTTTACCCCTTCATTAAAGATGTGAGTCATCTCAATCACCTGCCGATTCTCTAGACAGTTGACCTCTCTGACCTTGCAATTATCAGGTGACCCCCAAGAAGCTATCCCAAAATCCTCATCCAATTAGAGGTATCTGGGTCCTTAGAAATTGATGCTTAACTGAACCTTAGTGTTTCGCATTGCCTCTCAGTGTTGCTGGTCTGCATAAATTAGGTTTTTATGACCAGTTGGTGGCAGACATAATGACGAGATGAGGTTTGGAGTCCACACCATGATACACAACATTGCACAATTGTACATGTACCACACGAGCATTGTATTAAGTATGTTCATATGAATGGTATTGAGTAATATGACGCTGTTCATTAAATTGCCACAGAGGCAGACGTAATGAAGAGCTAAGCTAGGGTTCTGCACTGGCCTCAGTTTGGATGATAGAAAATGGATATTTACAATGTAAATATATCCCCTAGGTGAACTTGGAACCCACTACCAATGGAAAATGCAACTACATTGACCTCTGGAACACTAAATATATTCAAGATAATGTGGAATAGATCTGGAAGAAAACTAAAAAGTTAATAATTGGAAATTTCGGATGCACCAATAGTGTTCTACGTCTAGAATGTAAAACGCTTTTATCATCGGAGATAACCTATTAAAGTGAGTGCAATCTTCTTAAATGTGAAAAAAAAAATTTTAATTAATCATGAAAGCATTAGACATGTCTTTGAAGCACTTGCAATTATAATTAGAGGGCACTGGGAAAGAAAGAAAGTAAGCTAGAAAACCAGAAAGCCAGAAAGCTAGAAAGACAGAAAGACAAACAGAAGACAAGTACCAGAAGATAGATGATCTTATGGAATGCATATGGTTAACAAAATTACTTGGATTTGACTCATCCAGAAGCAGTTGACAATACATTCTTTGAGTCAAGATGTCTGACAAATGAGAGCTAATATTTCAAAAGAAAATTGAAAGGGGTAAAAAGAAAAACCCCGGAAACCTCTACCCCTCATAGTAATGAATGAACGATATTAGGTGAGTCTGAAAGATGACATCTTAAGACAGGAAGTAGGCGTTGCTGGGGGCAACGCGTCCATGGTAACGAGTCGCATTCTTTTGCTCACGTGAAGCATAATAACCACGTCATGTGATAGTCATGTGACAGGTTTTCAGTAGCTCGTTTCAAGAAAGAGAAAAAAGGCCTAATTTGATAAAAGAATATTAGCCGTCATCAAAGAAATATCTCCTCATGGGAATAGAACGAGAATTGTGGGGGTTACAGGATGCTTGTGACGTCACCCCCTTATTACCACGTGATGATGACGTGATTACCGCGTGAAAATAATGGCAGAAACTCAAGAAAAGAGGAATCAGAGACTTAATAACAATGCAGGGGCAGGTCTCAGTCTGATTCTGATTATTAGAAGATCAGATCACCTTCAAAAGTAAGGGGAAAAAAATATCTGTGACACGTTTCAGTTTTGTGACACATCTCTCATTTTGACTGATAAGAAATGATCCGAGGCAAATCAAAAGCCCCTGCATCCAGGGTTAAGGTCTTTGAAACCCCCATGGTTTCATTCATTAGTGACACAGAGCATTATGCTTTGTTAACATAGCAATGTCATTGATGCTATGGTATACCATATCAGTGTTTTTCATGACAACTGTAATTTGTAATGATGATTTATATTATCTTGGAAATTGGTATGACTAAATGCATATATTTTGATGTGTGATGATTTGGTACTCCATGATACTTTACGGTATACTTAAAGTTAATTATCACCTAGAAAATTTTTTATGAATAATTACAGTAACTATAAGATATTCTATGAATTTTAATTATACTGACGTAATTGTTTTCTTGATATTGTTTAAAGCATTTTCAATGTACATTTCCAAGCAGGAGATAAAGGAAAAAAGGCAGTATGATTAATTATGATACATGATATATTGATAAAGTAGAACTCTACTTCAAGAGCACCTCACTATTAAGACCACCTAACCATTAAATTTAGACCACCATTTTGGATTCTTACCGTTGCTATCACAAAACCTGGCCAGTAAGACCATGATATTTTCATCAAGGGTGGTCTGATTGGCTAATGACTACAGTATATCATTTATATTGTATTAGTTATTAGGGATTTATACCATCCGCAGTGGTGTACAACTGAATCTTCCGAGCTTAGAGTTCAATTGTTTAGCCTCTTGCATGGTAACTGTGTAAGTGGTGAGTTCCAACTTTGACCAAATGAAGCTTGCTATATGAATCACTTTCACAACCTTTGGACAACACTGAAACTAAATCTTTTACATTTAAGAAGAAGAATAGTGATTTATTTTATTTGATCAACATTTGAACTGCTTCAAATTTTAATGGCTTTATCATTGATCATCTCATTTCATCAGTATATAAAATTCTATGTTAGCTTTTTTTTATTTAAAGCATTATGTCAAGTATAAGTTACATTATGCACTGTACATTTGTACACCCAGATAGCATTCCAAATTGTTACAATGTCGGGCGATGTCAAAACGATGTTGTACCGACGCTGGCCGATATAGAAACGACATTGGCCCGATTTGGGATGCTGTCTGGGTAGTGCCATACACATTGTCCTCTTTTTAAACGTGCATTATAAGTTGATATATTGAAATTAAAATAAGAAAAGGAACTATTTCAACTACAACTTACAATGTTCTTTTTTCACAAAATGCTTTAGGTCATATATTCAAATTCAGATATTTCCGATGAACTATTTGAACTAATCTTGTATCATAACAGAAAGGTTTCAAGAAAAGCTTATGGCGTAACTTCATTAGTCTGCTATTTTCTTCAGCTCTAATTATTGAAAATGAACATTTTGGAAGATTTAGCAGAAACCATGTCATTCCACCAGCTCCATACTAAGTAGCTTTGGTCATTAATAACTTTTTTTGTAGACAGTTGCTAATGGAAACTGAATTTATGGGATTTCTAATATCAGGACTGGAAATTCATTTCATGGGATGTAATCATAAACTGTGAATTATAGAGTTTTAATCTTTGCTGACAAGCTATCATGCTCCATCTAAATTAATTTTCTCTCCATATCCTCTATTTCTGCTTCCTATGTAAGCTCATTGTCTCTGGCTGTGTATTATAGCAGAGTCGAGTTATATTGAAGCGAGCTGGGTGGCGGTAGAATTTGGGATATGATATTTGAGGGTTGTGAGACCATATGAATGATTATAGTTTGTTAATGAAGAAAATTCTATATATAACATAAAGTAATTACTTAATCATTTTTTAGCCAGTATTTGGCATATTATCATTCATAACATTTGGGATTTATATTTATGGCATGTTTTTATTTTTTGACTTCCAAATAAATTCCAATTCTAGAAATTCTAAAGTTTCGTTTTAAAAGTACAATCTCACAATGTATCGCGTGACTGTACATTAGATGTGCACAGTTCGTCATATTTCATAAAGTCTAATAATGGATCATTAGACTCAATTTTTACTTCAATGAAGTCAACCAAATGTAAATTCGATCATTACATAATAACAATCAATTCTAGTAAGAACTTAGAATAATTAACATCCTTTACTGAACGTGCAGACCTCATTTGCAAGGTAACTGATGAAGTAAGAGAGACAGAGTCCACGCCATTTTACAAAATATGTGCACTAAATATTTTGTAAAAAGGTGTGGAATTTCCAGTCCTGATATTAGAAAATCCCATAATTGTAATCCCATAATGGTGTGTCCTACATATTTTGTAAAATGGCGTGGACTCTGTTGCCTTATTTCATCAGTTAACTTGCAAATGAGGTCTGCACGTTCAGTAAAGGATGTTAATTATTCGAAGTTCTTACTGGAATTGATTGTTATTATGAACTGATAGAATTTACATGTGGTTGACTGCATTGAAGTACAAATTGAGTCTAATGATCCATTATTAGACTTTATGAAATATGACGAACTGTGCACATCTAATGTACAGACACGCAAGTTAACTGATGAAATAATACATTGTGAGATTGTACTTTTGAAACTAAATTTCGCCGAATAGTGGTGTGGTGTAGTGTGTAACAAACACGAAGTAAACCCCCCCCCCCCCAATTTTATGAGTCTGTCAGTGCGTCCTACCTTTTTTCTCTTTTTTTTTTTGGGGGGGGGGGGGGGGGAAAGGGAGGTTGGGGGGATGAGAGACTCCATTCAGCCATTCCCACAGTCCCCGTTATCCTGCGAGATTTGTTGCCCAACTGACTTTCATGTGTAGAAGCTTTAAATCAGAGCTTTTTGCAAAGTCTCGCCCGAGCCTCGCAGTCAACGTGGCTTCAGACGTTACCTAGGAAACCATAGATCAACAGAGGCACAAAGCTATCAGGGTGCAATGTGACAGCAGCCAGGCACTAAGGCTGCAAGTCTGCACGGGTGGGGGGGGGGGGGGGTGTAGCAGATTTCCCCCCTCAAATTGTGACTCTCTGATGGGTAGGAAGGGAGGCATTGAAGTAACATCAGTAGCAGCAGCAGCAGCAGCAGCAGTAGTAGCCCCCAACTCCTAGTAGCAGTAGTAGTAGCAGTAGTAGTAGCAGTAGTAGTAGTGGCAGTAGTAGCAGTAGTAGCAGTAGTAGTAGTAGTAGTAGTAGTAGTAGCAGTAGCAGTAGTAGCAGTAGCAGTAGCAGTAGTAGTAGTAGTAGCAGTAGTAGCAGTAGTGGTGGTAGTAGTAGTAGCAGTAGTAGTAGTAGCAGTAGCAGCAGTAGTAGCAGTAATAGCAATAATAATATAAGACCAGCTGCCAGAGGCAGATGTAATGATGATAAGGCGTGGAGTCCACTATGTTACACATTTACCCATTAGGTGGGGTAATTTACTTGCCTCAACGTAGACACTGAGGATAAGGCACCACCAGTGTAACATCTCATGCGATTGCCTTTCAGGTAAGATATAGCTCATGAACATTGCTCGGGCCGGGGACCGAACCCAGGACCTCCAGTGCAAGTGGTCAATTTGAGTGGCTAAATTGCCAGATCTGTTAACTGTTGCGGCATACACAAAGCATAAAAATGGTAAAATATATATGTAAAATTGCAGTCTACATTCACTAAGATATGGATAAAATCTATTAAAAGCAGATATTTTGGGTAATTTCTTGGAATTTATTATTTGTATATGGACACAATATCTGATATAAATTCTGAAATATATTATGGAGATACTCAAACTCTTGATGTCCAGCCATTCAAACAAGCCTCCCAAATCACAATGGACAGTTTGATAATGAGAATGTTTGCTTTGGACCAACCAGTGATTAAGAGGCTATTTGCTTGACCACTAACTAATCACTGACACAATACTGACCGCTGGGCCCCGGATGGTCAGCAAACAGTGTTAAGTGACTGCTTGAGTGACCAAGATTTTGATTGTTGAGAAAGAAAAGGCTCTGATGAATTTAAACAACAGGAATGACTAATGATAAATCAATTATTATCGTTTATTATTGTGCCAAATGTTTATATTGATTTTACACAATGACAGTCAGATATTTTAATTAAGATTTAATGGGTGCCGTGGCCCAGTGGATAAGGTGTTGGACTCGTACGTGCAAGGTCGTGGGTTCAAATGCAACTATGGCATAGAGGAACTGAGCAGATCCCCCTTGAACCACTGCTTCATTCCACCCATGTTTAGATGGGTACTTGACTATTGGCTGATGGCGTTCTGTTGTATGCCCCCGAGGGACTTGATAAAGTTCCAGAGAGAACAAAACCTGCTGACCGAAGGTATTGTGTTCAGTTCATTTACTGATAACTGAGTACAAACCTCACATTTGCCCTATTAATTAATAACTTATATACTTTTGGTTCATAAAATGATAATTTGCGTCTGAACAGATGATAATTTACAGATGTGGATGTATAAAAAATGGCCAAGCTCTGAATTCAGACGAAAACATTCAAACATGAAATAACTGACTAAAGTGCAACCTCGCTATTAGGGCCATCGCCGTAGCTTTAATATTGAGGTGTTGTTAATAGTGAGTGGTCTTAATAGTAGAACTATTAGTGGGTGCTCATAAAATGGGGTTCCGCCATTAAAGAAAATCATCTCAATTGATAGTATTTGACCGTCATTGTCT
This sequence comes from Alitta virens, assembly GCA_932294295.1. Classification (NCBI taxonomy): domain Eukaryota; kingdom Metazoa; phylum Annelida; class Polychaeta; order Phyllodocida; family Nereididae; genus Alitta; species Alitta virens. Next base: position 17,599,256 of record OW028586.1, on the reverse strand, counting down.
TAGCATGACAATAGAGCACTTTGTCGCCACCTAGTGTTTGCTGTCCCGTTGTAGCAGTTTCATTTCCGGTCGTGGAACTCTCCACAGTAACCACTCTCTAATTAAGGAGGTCGGAAGCTCCATTACTCTCCAGTTTTGGAGGCTCAAAGAGACAACAGCGTCACAATGGCTGGTGAGCATTGTTTCCATGAGTTGTGTGTCAGTCTAGAGTCCACAGAATGAGTAACACTATTCAATTCTGTGCGTGACAATGTCAGATGTACAGATACACGCAGATAAACCAAGAGGTACTCTTGAGATACAGCTGTCATTGAGTAAATTGTTTGACATCCTTTTTGTGAAATCAACAGGCAAAGTCTTGTTATTTAAGCTCAGTGGTAGAATATTAATCATTAATCTAATTTGCTAAATTTAAAATACTTTGTATTTGGTAAAGGCACATTCTTCACATGGGAGTCAGTTTGACATTTGATTACTTTTCCTGATCGAACAGTATTTGCGTATTTATCAATTTATGTCTAATTGCCAACTTCAGTAATGTGGCAGTGAATAATTTTCATGGTTTTGTCAGTTGAATTAGTCAAATTTAGTATTGTCAAAACTATATATTTATCACGTTCAAACGCTATAAGTAAATGTTTTTCACACAGAGGAGCTTGTAAAATTAGTCAAAATTAGTCAATTTGTCAAAACAGATATTTCTATCAAATGCAAAAGCTACATATTAGTAAATACAATGATATCTTTAACCTCCAATTTGGGAAATTCATATATCACTGGTCTTATTTTATGCATGCAAAACTTCGTCGAAGCCAGACTATTTCCCCATACCAACCCTGTACCTGTAATTGATTCTCTATGGAGACTTCTGCCCCAATCTGGTGGTGCCACACCCCTTATTAGCCGACACAAACATCAAAGCCATCCAAAGTAGAATTAATCATCAGTGTCAAACTTGTGTTGAAGGGCTCACGTTGAAGTATTTGCTTAGCCATTCAGTCCACAGCGGCCACTTGACCAGGAGTGGCTACTCCAAAATTGTTGACCCATCTCTCCAACACAAGTTTCCAATAAAGCTCCCCTATGATGTTGCTGTTTGAAGTGTGAATAGGGATCAGTGGGAATTTGTTTCTGGATCCATATTGGGGTCAAGTGATATTGTTAATGTATTGAGTCATAACAAAAAATAGTAAAGTGATAACTGAAACATCAATTGCAAGTTATTTTATCATAAAGTCAGTATTGATATATCATATGAAAACGTTAGTAAATTGTATCATAAGGGAGTAAGGCAAGTGTAATGATGAGATGATAGTACCGTGAGTCCCACATATCAATACAGTTTGCTGATTTGAATGGTTAAAGTTATATAATTGCCTCAAAATAGTGTGAGTTTTCGTTGAGGCATCTGTAGTTTTTCTGAAATACTCGAATTTTTTACAAAATATCAACAAATTTGGTCCAATCAATCATTTCACTTAAAAAGTTTATTTCTTTCCTTAATTGTATTTTCTAAAAGGAAAATAGCCAAATTCCAAGTGGCATACACATCTATTCAAAAACATAAATTCTAGATTACACATAAACACAAATGATGGTCAAACATCGTCAAATAGGAAAAGAAAGTTAAAACATTTAATGATAGAACGAAGAAAAAAAAGTGAAAACCACAAAAACAGGACAGAAAAAGAAAGGAACAAAAGTGAACAATATTTATGACACAACTTTCTGTTGGTTCCCCTTTAAATACGTCAGATTTAGCAACAACCTCACATTGAGGCAGTAAAGACTTCTGACATGAGCTTATCCTACATTTTCCAAACCATTTCATATGTTTCCTTGCAGGTCAATGAACCCACAACCCTTGCCCTTAGATCAGAACTGGTCATGTTTAATGGTGTTTACTGCAACCCTCCACTCCCCCTGGTGTTGAAAGGGCTTTACTTGACACTGATAGGGCCCATTGATCAGCCCATCATTCCATTAGGCTCCTTACATCCTTCACAGCAATGGCGGCTGATACATCAATGCTCCATAGCGCATTGAAAAAAGCTTCCATCAAGTGACGATAAAGAAGGTTCTTGCTTCAGTGTTCATGTACATAAAATGAACTCAGTGAAGTGACACTGGTTTTGCAGATCCCAGTCACACTGGTGTCAGAATATCTCCTCTAAAAAATGATGGCTGGGCATATGGGATATAGTTCAAAATTTGGGCTTGAATAGACGAATATTGATGGATGATAGATGATGATACTGTTGGGTTCAATGGTTGGAATATAAAGGTGATATGGTGTGGTAATAGGATTTAAAAAATTAATATGAAATGTTGGAAATAGCAGCTTCTGGAATATATTATAATTCATCTATTCTCTTGTGATATGATATTCTCAGTTCTTTGCACCCGTTTTCACCTGATCATCTGTACTCTTTTCTCCTCTCCTCTCCTCTCCTCTCCTCTCCTCTCCTCTTCTCTCCTCTTCTCTTCTCTTCTCTTCTCTTCTCTTCTCTTCTCTTCTCTTCTCTTCTCTTCTCTTCTCTTCTCTTCTCTTCTCTTCTCTTCCCTTCCCTTCCCTTCCCTTCCCTCCTCTCCTCTCCTCTCCTCTCCTCTCCTCTCCTCTCCTCTCCTCTCCTCTCCTCTCCTCTCCTCTCCTCTCCTCTCCTCTCCTCTCCTCTCCTCTCCTCTCCTCTCCTCTCCTCTCCTCTCCTCTCCTCTCCTCTCCTCTCCACTGATTGCCGAACAAACAGAAGAGGCTTTGCACGTCAGTCTGTCTCTCCTGGCCCCACCTCAGACAATACAAAGTAAAGCAAGATGTTTGCCATGGTACCCACTTGCCCAAAGACATGCATTTGCAATTTGCTACCTCTGTGAGGAACCCGTGGACATGACAACACCTGAGTTGGAAGGCTGATGCGAAATGTCCCAGCTGATCGAGTGTCCCTCCTCCCAAAGTGTTCCAAGATGTCCCAAAGTGTCTGGCTGTGTTCTTACAGTATCTCAGTCCTAGCTGTGGAACAGTACTCTAAAGTTATCACTAAATATGGTTATTGCTTAGTTTTTGCTTAAAATGATGATAAGGGAATGCAGCGTGATTATCACAATCCCACTGTGAACAACATAGAAGCCTGTGCGTTTGTTTTCCGAAATCCAGAATGTACAAAAATAATCAAATATAAATGGTGTTTTATCACCCACAGTCAAATGCTTAACTACTGATAAAGGTGAAATGCCTTAAAATTATAGGAGCACAATCTCAAAAAGGTTCATTAAATCTATAACCCAGACAGCATTCCAAATCGGGCCAGCGTCGTTTCTATGTCGGCCTCCGTTAGTACGACATCATTTCAACATCGCTGACATCGCGCCTATGTTGATACTACTTGGAATGCTATCTGGGTAAATCTCAATACCCGGTCAGAGAATGGAAGTAATACAATGCAAGTAAAGTCATATAGTTGCTGCAGATTTATGTTTTTTTGTGTCTAAAATGACTGCTTAAGCTTGAGTCTTTCTCTACAACTGTTTAACCCAAGAACGGTAGTGGACAACATAGAGATCATACTTGCGCTGTCATTGCGCTGCGTCTCGCCATATACACGGTTGATATACAATGTATTCAGCTCATAAGATCGAACCCATGACATTATTGTGCATTGAACTCTAACCAATGGACCAATGCAAAACCTCAATTATCAATATATTTTATGGCTTAAGTTGATTTCTATTAACCACTCATGCATAGTCAAGCACATTTGTCGTGCATTTTTGTGGGTGTGTCAAAAGCTGCTCAGAGACCACTTTTGCCTTTTATGGGTGTAACAACCATTGCACTGGGGTTTCTGCGGTATTACAGGGTAATTCCAGCACCCTTCCATATCATGTGTGACCATGGGGTGTTATTGTGTTTCACGTGGGACACATTATTGATCAGAATCATAAAAAGGTCTCCCTAACAAATTATGGCTTACATTGTGGGGAAAGCTGTAACCCTTTTGATTGTAATGGAGCAGCCTAGTGCAACAACATTATAGTGATATGGGTTGACGTAAAAGTAGCTAAATATAACTAGGTCATCTGAGTCCGACTCAACTCTGACATCTGAATATGTCAATAAAAGATATTCATTCATATACATATTGTAATAGCTATTTGAGATTCTATCCCAAACTTGGTCAGAGGTATGGGTTCTTGCTGATGAGATGAGATGCTTTTTGCTTACTTATTCAAGTTACTGTATTGTATTGCATCACCCAGATAGCATTCCAAATCGTTGCAATGTCGGCACGATGTCGGCACGATGTCGTAACGATAGCGGCCGATATAGAAACGACACTGGCCCGATTTGGAATGCTATCTAGGCAATGTCAGTGATATGAAGCTGAGTCACCTCATACGACCAACTGCCAGAGGCAGATGTAATGATGAAAAAATAAGACCCGGAATCCACACATTTACCTCATTCGTGGGGTCTTTCACTTGCCTGAGCATAGAACGCTGATAACATGCTACGTCGGCCCGATATTGGCCCGGTGTTGTTATACATTTTACATGTTTGGATAAATCTCTGGTTTATCAAAGATACATCCCTAATAACATATGTTACGTCGACCCAATGTTGGCCCTATGTTGTTATACATCGTACATGCTTGGAAAAGGTCTATCCAGATACATCCCTGGTAACATATGCTACGTCGGCCCAATGTTGGCCCGATGTCGGCACGACATTGCCCACATAGGGCCGACGTCAAAACGATGTCAGATGCTATATGGGATGCAACTGTGCTGAGTCAAGGAAATAGCCATGTATGTCCAAGATTTAACTATCTATTACAATTGGTTACATTTTAGCTGGCTGGTGTTCTGTCTGTCTGTCTGTCTGTCAACTTAATCAGCTAGCTGCACCTGGTTATGTCTGCGATTGTTACCTGTAAATTTCCTTTTTATTTATTTTTGAGATATACCCTTGTTGCTTGTCTGCCCCAAATTGGCTAGTAATTCGCGCAGCATGCAGAAATGTTCAGAAAGTGCCCAGAATGTGTTCTGAAAGTGTCGCGATGCTAACATCAATATAAATCTGTGGGTGTGCATTGAAGACAGCACTAAAAAGGCTGCGGCAAATACACCCTGGGCCATAAAATATTCAATAGAAAGCATAAAAGGTGAATGGAAGCAGCTGTGACTGAAATGCTATGACAGATTTAGAATGAACTTCCAATGCAATACACAAAAAGGTTGACGGTGCATTGAAAGTGTGCACCAAGCGAATGCATAATTCATAGATACATCCACAAATATATACGTAGAATGTACAGAAAAAATGCTTTGTGCATTGTTATATGCATTCAGAAAAAGTTCCAGAAAGGTGAAATTGTATAACTTGAAAAAATAGAAAGCATGTGCCAAATAATACCCGTAGAAGTAAATGTCACAGTATGAAAATAAAGTCATGCAGTATACATGTATTTGTCACATAATATCATATAAGAAAGAGTTAAAAGTACAGGTGTCATATACCAGTTTAAACATTATATAATGTTTGCAGGATTATATTATTCTTATGAAAACTTAAATTTTATGACGAAAACTAAAAGTTTATCTCACAGATTGGAGGAATAGCCAAGAACTTCCTTCCTTCCTGCCTTGCTTCCTTCCTTCCTTCGTCTCTTTCTCTCTTCCTTCCTTCCTTCCTTCCTTCCTTTCTTCTTCCTTCCTTCCTTCCTTTCTTCCTCCTTCCTTCCCTTCCTTACTCCTTCCCTTCCTTTCATTCCTCCTTCCTTCCTTCTTCCTTCCTTCCTTCCTTCCTTCCTTCCTTCCTTCCTTCCTTCCTTCCTTCCTTCCTTCCTTCCTTCCTTCCTTCCTATTGAAGAAACTCAAATTTTATGATGAAAACTAAAGGTTTATCTCGAAGTCTGAAGGAATGTCCAAGAACTTCCTTACTTCCTTCATTCCTTCCTTCCTTTCCTTCCCTTCCTTCCCTTCCTTCCCTATTGAAGACCTAACTTGTTAACTTCCATTCAGTAATAACCAAATCTTGCGACCGATACAACCCAACACTATTAAATTTCTGCCCATACGAAGAGCCCATTCTTCCAGCATGTAGCTGTGCTGTAACCCTGCGTGCCTCAGCTGCTGATACCTGATGCCTTATCGATCTCTTTCAATGATTTTCACCCCCCAATCTCTAACTTTATTGAGCTGTTCCTTTGGAGTAGTATTTCTGCTATTTACATTCATGTAAATTTATTGCAGACTAATTGAAGTGAACTTTAAATTTGAGCAATTTTCGATTTCATCGATTCCAATTTTTACCCTTCAAACGACCTGACAAATTTGGCTTCCCTTGGTAATTTAAGGTATTTACCCTGCAGCCTAACAGGGCAACTTTGTTTGCACCAGTTCAATTTTTTTGGGGGTTTTTAATTTTGCAAGTGTGGTTTTGGAGTTAAAACACTTCATATTGCTTTTTTTCATAATTGGTTCATTGGTAATGTTTGGTGAAATGTTTGTTATTATTTTCATAATTTCACAGAACATTGGGAGTACAATATTTGCATAAATTAAAATTCCTGGAAAATTCTTAATCCTATTCACCAACGCTTCTATTATTACTTACATTTTCTTGATTAAAAGCCAATTCTTATACGTATAGAGGTTTAGGAAAAGACCAATACATTTTAATAAAGAAATTACTATAATCAATAAATTAAAGTACACTTAATTGATATTATTGTTGTCATGTAACCCACCAATGTTTTTGGTTAAGCTGTCAAGATATTCATTGATCTTTCAACAATATTTGATTCGTAGGATTAACCATTTGTGATGGTTCAATTCAGCTTTAACTTGTTAGTGTGGTGCAGAATCCAGTTGCCTTTTTCCTACCAAAGTCTGTAAAATTTTTGCAGTTTGCTATCACAATACAACTCAGTAACATACACTGCACAGTACATGTGAAGTACTGAATACTAGGCCTATATATATATATACATTCAGCCTACATAGTCTATTGGCACCATCTTTTCAAAGTCAAAGTTCCTGGCAGAGAGAAGCTTTATTTGATGTTCTTTTCTTGTATTTTTTCTTTCTATTTTTGGCACTGAGTTCCAGATGATATTCTTAGTGCATTTCACAGCCAAAGTGGCTGGCTAGGTAATCGACCTAACTTTGATGTAAGTACTTTCAATTGAAGGGTTACTGAGTGCAAGAACTAAGGGACGGATTTGTGCCTGATTAAACTGTTTACCTCTGAGCTGTGTTGATGAGTACTTATTTGGAACTTGAACCCTGTAGTTTTTATACCAGTAGTGCTGTTTTTATTTGGTGTTTCATATATATATATATATATATTGTTTTTTTTTTCGTGAAATATGGAAGTTCTAATACAGTCTAAGACTTTTTATTTTTTACCTTTATCAAGATAAGACAAAGCCTTAACTACACATACAAATATAACTTAGAAGAGCAGACAGCCGGACACAGCCGCACACAGATATTGGGTGGGCACAGAAAGAGAGGAAACCAAAGATAACAGAATAATTAATTAAACGTAGAACGTTCATTGGTTCTATCTTCATGCTCTGTTAAAGGCTACCAAATTTGGAATGACATTGAAAATAATATTTTTGTATTTGCTTTATTTGATAACGCTATTGAAATAGTTTTTCACAATTTTGCGTCCTTACCTTTTTAAATTTTTAGGGATGTAATTCGAATTTTTATAGCAATTAATTAGGTTGTGTTAAAATGGTACCATGGACAAACGCTGGTGAAACATTGAAAACAGACACTTTGAAGCTTCACGATGAAATGGAATGAAGTGGAGCTGGAATATTTTACAAGGGAAGGAGGTAGGAAGAATATTGTGCGATATTATGCAATATGACGATTTGTGGCTCTTCTGCATATTCTGATTCTTCCAGTGAAAAATATTTTCAAACTAAGAACTATGATAGACTTCTGAGATAAGGAATTATCACAGTGCACGGGGTCTTACATGTACGTCAAATATAGATGAAACTGTAAAAGTATAGGTTTTACAGTCTGTTTTTACTGCTCCAAGCAGCCTCAACCGACTTTACAATTACACCCTTAGCAGGCCTGTTCAAGCATGAGATTTTCTCAACTCCCCAGGGAGTATACAGCCGACCCTCCGTAGTCAGCGTATCAGGCTATAAGCACTCTATAATTACCATCCCTGCCAAGTACATAAATATATAAATAAACACGAAGGCTTATTGGTGTACTGTGGTCATCTTAATTAAGGCCATTCCTGAAGAAAAAAAAAATCTTAGCCTTTAACGTGGGGTACTGAAGACAATGTTGTGAAGTACTGTTTGGTCCAAAATGCTGTCAAATGCACTAAAAAAACTGCCCAAAAAGACTGTCTTTAGTTTTTGGGCTTGTCCCATATTCCATACCAGATTAGGTTTTTAAGAAACCCAATGTATTAGAAATACCAATTTTGGCATTTTGAAGAATAAAAGTTCCTAGTGTTTCACAAAACGTAAACACTTTAATAATTATTCAAACTGTCATGGTGGGTCAACTAACATTAGCTGCCTGTCTGTCTGTTCAAACGTGGCACAAAGATGAATAATGGTTACATCACTGTGTGGATAATCCTGATTTACGAAGTATAAAAACGGAAAATTGTGAAAACTGGTAGAGGCTCCAGCTTCTAATAAGGAAAGTACAGCAATTGTTTATCTTTTGAAATCACTCCTGTTATTTTTTGACTGACGCAAATTTCTTGTATATGTTTCAATTTTCATGCTGTCCTTTCATTAGCCAAAGACAACTTCTTATTTTGTTCAATTCCAATAGTTGTTTTTTTATCAGAATAAATGAATGCTCCTTTTCTCTCTTTCCTTTGCATTCTATCGACAAAATCGTCTGCTAAAGACGTCAGTCACTGTCTGACAAAAAGAAAGAAAAAAAAAGGCGCGAAACCAGAATCAAAGAGCCTGTCTAATCGAAAAGTAGGCAGTCAGATCAATAGACTGGTCCTCTGTTGTCGGGTCTCATCATGATCACGTGATTGGGGTCTTTGTCGTCTGCTCTAATGATGTGTAAACACGACTGTCTTCAATTCACACTTTTGAATTTCCATTTCCAAATTTTGTCGCTTTAAAGCGCACCTTTTTTGCACTTCCTCCCCAAATTTCGATAATTTTCACTGAGGGAAATTCAGAACTTGAAAAGGCAAATAAAACTTTGTAGACCTCAGCGCTTTGCTCATTCATTAGAATTTGAAGAGTTTCCATTGCGGGTTTTTCTATTGGTGAAAATTGTAGTTCTTTCTATTATATTATGAGTATTGTATCATCTATGTGTCTAATGAATGTATGTATTGATATAGCAAAGAAATTAATTTTTGAAATTAATTATGACTTAAGACTTTACACTTGTATCAAAACTATCAGTTAAAGGTTAAAACACCTGTAATATCGAGGGTAAAAGCCGACTTATTTGAAGAAAACAGGGGTGGGGGCCTAGCTCAGTGGTAGCGCGCTGGGCTTCCAACCACTGGGTCCCGGGTTCAATTCCTGGTCGAGCCTATGTTGGGTGGCTGTTTCATCCTTAGCTCATTGCCATGGTCCCTACCTGTGCAGAAATACAGGACGTAAAGCCCTAGTCCACCACCACCATTTAAAGAAAACATTACATGTCGGGATTAAATTTCATTGATTTGTAAAGCTGAAAAAGATCCTTATATGTAGATGAGCCAAACTTATGCCAACATACGCTATGTTATCGTTATTACATTACAGATAGTAAATTATACATTTGGTGTCCAAAAACCACACTATTGTAACAGTGCATACACAACAATCCTATAGATCCTTGTGTTACACCCACAAATCAATGATGGAACTTGCTATTCCGTGCCTGGCTGAGTTCAGTTGCTTATGAATTTTACATGCTTCTTCTATGGCTCTTCTTAGTGGCAAAAAGATATTGGAAAAGAGCCAATTAAACATTAATCATTTCTCTTTATTTATTTTGTGCAATTGCTGCAAATCAATTGAATTTTGAACATGCTATTTAGAGCAACACAAGTCTTGCTTATTGTGTTTGTAGATGTAGATCTATAAGAACATTGTGTGGTTCATGGTAGTATTACGCTTATTTATATAATGAATACTGGTTAAACTTAAGGTAGACCTTAACCAGTTCAACTAAAGGACAAATCCTTCTAGCCAAATTAGTTGCAGGTGGGTAGTAACACATTCGGGGATGTTCTTTCCAGTATTGCAGTATAAAACCACATTGTGATTAATTGTAGTCCAAGAAGCTATATTAGTAAACTTGTAAAAGAAAAGTACTACAAAACTGTTTTAGAGAGTGACCAAATAATTGGTGTTCAAATCATGGAACTAATTCATATCAGGGATGAGTTGTGTGAAGACTTTAGTCTGAGTAAAAAAAGATATCTGTGATATTATAGAATATTTAGCCACAAATTGATTATCTGGGGTTTTTGCTAACCCTCTTTTTGGGTGCAAATCATTGTTAAAAATATTTAATTTTTGTTATTAATCTTGAATTTATACTGTATATTTTATACGAATAAACCTTATAATAATTAAACGTAAAATAGTTCAGTGTATAATCATGTAACATGACATAAACCAAAATAATTACCAGGAATGTTATTAATTTTATCACCCATGAGATCATATTGTTTTCATGATATCTGTGCTATACATCTAGTATATAGCCTTAATCATTTCATTTGAGCTAATATCAGTTTTGCATAGAGCCAAGGCCATCAAAGTAATAATGTTTTACAAATTTCAAGCATCTCTGCTTTTGAGATATTAACAAGTACAAAGCTATAGGGAAAGCACAAACACTCTGCTTCTTTAATCACTATTAAGAAACTATTTTCTGCTATCTTTGGTTCTTGGAGACGACCTTGCTGCCAATATGGAAACATGCCTGGCCAGACAGCAGCTCCTTAGACAATGCCTTCCTTAATTAGTTGCTTGTTTGAAGGATGTCTTTCGGATTCCTCCATCCAGTTGAAAACTTGAAATATGGCTCTTGGTCTTGGAGAGAATTTCCCCCATTACCCCATGCCTCAATGGGCGATAATAGAGGAGAAACAGATCGATAACCACATGATCAGAATCTCCACGCCATCTGTCTGCAGGCAGCAGAACTACAGCAACAAATCACACCGCTTGGCTGGTGATGGGGGCGAAATAGATTGAGATAAGGGCGATATATCAAGTTAAGTGGGCTGAGAGAAGGGAAAGGAAAGAAAATGGCTGCTACCTTTTGTCTTCTAAAGGGTTTTTAAGGAAACAAATGTTTCAGGAAGATATGAATGAGAATTTCAATTTTAATTAAATTTAAACAAAGGACAAGTACCAGAAATGATTGAAGAATCTAATAATTTTTTTCATTATTCGTCTTTTTGGGTATCTGAAGATCAAGTTCTGCCTTGATAGAAAGACTGCCTGTTTTTAGTCATGCAAATTATTTAAAACTGTACATGTATAAGACCCCGCCCATGGAGTGTCCAGAGGTTACTGCCAGATAGCATTCCAAATCGGGCCAGCGTCGTTTCTATATCGGTCGCTGTCGGTGCAACATCGTTTTGACATCACTGACATCGCGCCGATGTCGAAACGATTTGGAATGCTATCTGGGATGTGTAACATGGTGTCGACTCAAGGCCTTGTAATCTCACCATTTATTTTTACATTGACATTGATAAAAACTGCCAATTCCACCCCTAAAAAACTCTATGTTAGTAGTATTCCTCTCTTCTTTTATCTGTTTCTTGTTATAATCACTGAAATTCCTGCTTCCGTTTTAAATTTTTACAGACATCAATGCATGACAAAGTCTCCAGATAAGTAAAAATTGACATGAGGTGTATTCTCATTCAATGCTGTTGCCAAACAATGGCAATATCAACTAGGCAGCCATGTGTGATCAGTCACGTGGGATAATAAGTGTGCCTTCAGCGCCATCTGTGTGTAGTAAATCGTACTAATGACTTAATTGTGACTCCGCACGCCAACTTCAGTTTTGCAAATGTTGTAAAATCATGAAGATGCTGTTGTCAAGCATTGATTGCACATCTATTCAGTCCACTGTTATAGACACTTGCAGTGAAGTGCAGTCCAACTGTTCACTTCATAAGTGCACTTGCAACGTCACCATTGTTTTGAATACTGGTCACCCGTGTGCCAACGCTCTTCCGTTTGAAGTGCATGCATGCATAGGCAACTGTGTGCCTTTTAAGACTTTTTGCTAAAATGTAGTTCGCTTCCTTGACAATAGTGGTTTTCACGGAATGTTCTCTGAATTTCCACCAGGTGGCTATAACAGAATACTGCAATTCTATTGGCTGAAAATGTTCCCGCCCTTGACTGTGATTGGCCGAAGCAAAGTGCATCCAAGCAGCAGTATTTTTATTGTATTTTAATGTGTTTTTGACATCTTATCATTCAATTGATTTTTGTAATTTGCCGGATAAAGTTATATTTATTGCATCTGCGGGTTATGGTTTTCTATGTCTGAAAAGCAAAATGAGTAATAAGAAGAGAGGAAAGACTTATGTCTTGATGAAGTCAGGGCTGCTCAGTGAAAAGTCTCTATTGTCCTAAAGATGAGATTTCAAGAGACACCCAAGCAGAGTAAACTGTTTGAATTTGATTTGGGTGCCAAAGATCGAATGTTACTGTATTAGACAATGCATCTTTAGTATTACTGCCCATCAGTCTGATGATGTTATATATGGGACAAGTGTCACTTATGATGTAAAGATGAGAAAGGTCATGTAGATTTAGCTTTTTCTTAGTTTATCTCCTGGGTGGTGTCATTTACTTGCATCTGCATAGCCACCTAATACCTATTTTACATGCAAATATGTTTGACCAACAAACTACTCAGTATTTTATGAAAATCTCGCTATATCATATTGTAAACATTGCAATATGCTATTCAAAAGAATATAGAAATAAATTTACGTTTAACCTAATGTAATTTTTTATGGGAATGATGCACTAACCTACACATGGTATCTTCAGTGACAGCAAGGTCCACAATACAAAGAAGTGGACAAACCAATTGGACAGCAAGAAAAGAGGACAGAATGACCAGCCCAGCAGTGGTCAGTGTGGTCATTTCCATCTGACAGATGCAGGTGACAGGCCGAGAGAACCGACTAATCCTGTCGTCTGCTTTTGAGCACTCTCCACCGCTGGAGGCGCGAAAAGGATCGGCCACTAACAATGGCGCCAAGTCTTCTGCACCCAGCGCTTTATCTCGTTATTTCTCGTTATTTCTCACCGAAATTCCTAGTGTAGCAGTAACCTTGTCTGTTTCCATGGCAACTGAATTGTGCTTTCTCCTCAGGCTAGCAAGATGACCCGTTTATTTCCGGTTCCTCCTGTGAAAGTGTCCCACAGGGCAGCTATGTCATCTGTGTCTGATGTCTGCTAGCATGACAATGTTTGGTGACTGCATTTTTGTGTTTTGATCTGTTTTGCTCCAGGTGAATTGGATGGTTGTCACGTTGGTCTATATTAGTCATAACTCTATATCACCTACTGAAATTGTTTATCAAGCAAAAAATAAGAGAAAACGAGGTCATTGACCGGAACCACAGTGACTATAATTGTATACGCAACCCCTACAGCATATTCACATCAACTTTATTACAAGCCACTTGGGAAATAGGACATTATTTTAGAAATTCACAACCCAGTGGAAGAGTCTGTCATGATCCACAACCTGGTTACTGTACTGCATCTCATTTCCCCATTAACATGAAACTTGATTACCTTCATTTCGTTTTTTCCTCATCTGCTGCAGTTCATTTCCCATTACAACCATTCATAGGAATTCAAATAGAAACTCGGATATAGAGCTGCTCGAAAAACACCGAAAATGCTTTGATAGAGCCGTCTTTGATATTCCATAGCTATGTCTTCTAAGTGCTTTGATCGCGATCTTGCATGTGAGAATAAATGCAATGAAAAATGATGCTGATATCAAAGTATGCAAATGAGACCTGACATGCAATTTCTTTGCTCTCATATCATTCACAGATTATGTTGGTAGGTAAGTGTAGCTAACGCTTAGTGATTTTCTGTAGACATACAACTATTTCCACCATATTAAGCAAGTGGAAAGAATCTACTTACGCCAAGTCTCACATTTCAAAAACAGCAGGTACTGACTGATCGAAGACAAGATCTCACAGTTCATACTTGGCAGAAAAAAGAACATCATCGGCAAATTTTCTTTGCATATTACTAGCAAGTAGGACTATGTACCTGCATGACATAAAATGTAATATTTTTATGCACTCTTGCACATGTTTACGTCTCTTTTGACGTTCTTTTTCTTTGTTTGGTTTAAAAGTTTCACTGCATGCAATGACCACTATCATTGTCCATCATGGTTATGCCCTAATTAGATAATCATATTAAGACTAAAATCTGTCGAGCATCGTTGAGGTTTTAATTAACTTTGCAATTAAGATCCTTATCATTGTAAAAAGTTAATTTTTAACCAGTGGTGATTCTCTGAAATGAAGGACTGGTATTTCTGTTTTAATCCCTGGCCTACAGTTAGTGTTTGAAGGACATTCACAAGTTAGTCTGGACTTATGTGTTAATAACATGAAAATGAACATTTTTTTTGCCAAACTCCTTGATCCAACTTTTTCATACTTCTTCAATAAGTAGATAGCACAACCTGTTGGCCCAATCAAGTGAAATAGCACCTAGATCTCCTTGCGGACCCAGACATACAGTCCATCGGATATGATTGACTGGGAGATAGAAGTTCCCCTGCCAATGACCCTGGAATCAGTCAGCGATTCTCCATTAATTCAATCAATTCTAGATGTGGTGAAAGCAAACCTCTGGTCGTGATCTGTCTGGCTCAGCTGTCTGCCCTTCCAATCATCAAATAACAGAACATGAGTCTAGTAAGAGATAGTGCTGGTCCCAGCCACTCTCCCTGCAATACACCTTTATTGGTAAGGCATGCCCCAGACTGGATGCTATAACTTGGCAATAGAATTAGGTAGTAATCTGAGATGGTAGGGAAATCAAGCATACCATATATATATGGAAATCTAAGTTTAGGTCCTGGTGCAGTCTGAATATCAATAACCGGATTTTTTTAATAGGTGCAAGGATGACACAAGGAATTAGTGAAAGAAAATCAAATCACAGTGTTATTCATTCATTCATTCGTTCATTCATTCAATGACTGACTTACAAACTGACTTACAAACTGACCGACTGACTGACTGACTGACTGACTGACTCACACACTCACACACTCACTCACTCACTCACTCACACACTCACACACTCACACACTCACACACTTACACACTCACACACTCACTCTTAATGCTATGGCATTAGTACAGAACAAACTAAAGGCACTTATAAGCAGTAAAACAAACCCTTGCTTAATAATTTTTTTCTGATCTTTTCTATTGGCTTTGCCCTCTTCAGACATCATGAAAGGGTGTCCATTACATCACCCTAATCTGGGAGAATCAGACTGATTGAGTAGGGGCCAATTCTCAGCACCCTCTGCCCCTGTTCTCCACCAAACTGAGTGGAGCTGGGGTGGTGATTTTGAGCCCCAGCCAGAAGATTATTGATGCCAGCCAAGAAAAGGGATGGAGCTGGGCTGGCTATTGATCATCTGTGAAACATTAGCAGTTGCTGAGGCTGCTCTGTTTGATGGCTGATGGACTTTGATGGTGCTCCCTCAGACATTGCTACGAACAGGGTTAATGACAGGTTCCTGCAATAACAACTGAGTAACTCGCAGTGCAAAACCTCCTCTGAGATCCCTTCTGAGTTGCTGTGGGCATGTTTGTGAGGGTGGGTGGAGTGTAGCATGTACTTACTGCTGGTAAACTACAGCTAGGTCTGTTCCTTAGAGCTCTAAAAAGCTTGACTCAAGTTCTGGGATCTGACTTTATGCAAATCGCTGTTGAAAACTTGATCTAATCTGGAGTGAGAGGTGGTAAAGTTAAGTATAGTATTAAACTGAAGATTAGTTCATTTGAGTTCGATCAGGCTTTATGTTGCATGACTAAAATTGTTGTGTGATATCAGTTACTCATAATAGATGTCTGTGTCTTGTCAATTTGTTAAACATGTCTTCAGTTTTCTGCCAAATGTCTGAAGACATGGACTCTCGTTGCCTTGCTTGAAGACAGAATGCTTTAATTGAGGCTGTTGGGCATTCATCAGTGACAGTGAGGTAATGTTAAACTTTCAGCTGCCAGCTATTGAATGATAGCAGCAGAGTGCAAATTCCTGTCACACCTTTATCTTGAACATTCATTGCGGTAAAAGTTAACATTCGCAGTTTGACATTCACTTCAAAACTCATAATTGGGTGTCAATTGATTTTTTGGATAGGAGTGGGTTCGATTTCAAATTCAGTCAATGAGTGTACACTCTTACCAAACCAATATAAAGCACTATGAATATGCCAAAATAAACATAAATATGGGAAACATGGTGCTGACCATAATCAATTGACATAAGTTTTTCTTGAAACTACCCCTCAAAGTTTTAAGAAACTGCTGAAAATAAGACACCAACTTCAGCAGTCTTGACTTATTTCAGCAACAAAGACTTCCAGGACTTAAGATTCTACAATGAAGGCTTTTGCAATCTTTTTATTCTTCATGTGTAAACCTGGCCTAGTTTTAACTAACACCATCTCACACAAATCCACACTTATGCGAAACTGCAGGGGAATTTTGCATGTCTTTACAAATTGCAGCTGCAATAGACCCTAGCAACCTGTGGCCCAAATGTTTCTGTCATTAAGCCGCTGAAAGGCCTGCCATGTCAGATCTCTTTCGCGTACTTGTGATATCGGCATCCCTCGTCGCTTGCATTTAAGCGCGCATGCAAGGAAGCAATCGTAGGCACTTGAAAGACGCTTGTCTTTGATGCTTTTGGTGGCGCGCTTGTTGAGATTGGCAGAGTGGCTGACAGAAAACTTGAGGTGGTATGGTCTACTTTGCTTCTACTTTGGTGTTTGGTGCAGCATATAGCACTTGCCAACTTGTACTCTCATGCCATTGTTTGAGGCAGTGCGTATACTTTGACAATTTCATTCAGTGCAGCCATATGATACATCTTCTGGTGGCAAGCTTACTTTGACAAATGATATTCATGCAGGCAAGACTGCTGAAGTTGGTGCCTTATTTTCAGCAGTTTCTTAAAACTTTGAAAGGTAGTTTCAAGAAAAACTTATGTCAATTGATTATGGTCAGCACCATGTTTCCCATATTTATGTTTATTTTGGCATATTCATAGTGCTTTATAGTTGTTTGATAAGAGTGTACACTCATTGACTGAATTTGAAATCGAACCCACTCCTATCCCAAAAATCAATTGACACCCAAACCATTAGACCAATGCCATAACAAACATTAAACCTGTAGTCTAAACCTCAGACTGCTAATGACCAACTGAACGTCAATAAGTCAATGAGAGGCACATTTATATTTAATTAAAGCCAAAAACAAATGGTGTGTGCCTTCAGCATGGTGTGCATGATAAAGAGCAATTAGGGAGACACAGCATCAAGAGCAGGAATTGATTTGTTGCCACAAAATGGCTGAAAATGGCACACAAGTAATCTCTCGACGAACTGCATGAAAAGTGAAGAAATTGTTCCCATTCTCAAACTGTCTATGGATGTGCTCCAGACATGGTAGGCTCTCATCACTTTTCTTGTTTTCATCTGATGTCTGTGGGGCTCTGCTCTGCTGTGGAAAGTTTATTGGAAGTAAGTCAATTGTTGTTGTTGGAATGAGTTTGATTAAAAGGAGGACCTCGTCAGAATGATTGGTATAAAAGCTCTGGATTGGATATACAACACTGTAGGCACTTGAGGTATTTGTATGGTGGTGAATATAAGGTTTTTCTCTGGAATTCCAACTTGCAGGGCCTCACCATTTTATGACCTTCCTATTCATTATAGTGACTTACCTTATATAATAAAAAAAATATATACATATATATGTATCATCAATCTTAAAGATAACAAAGTCTGTTTAACTGAATCATACATTTAAAACTTTATACATGTATGTATTATACAGATATTGAGAATTATTGAAAATACAGTATGCAATGTAGGTTTTAGTCAGTGAATTCCGATGTGTGATGTGCCTTCTTTCGAGGTACAATCTTCTATCCAGTCGATCGATACACTAAAATGCTTCTCTGTAAGTATGCGATATCTCTTACGAAGACCGATATCTGAAACAAACCACACTTCTTTCAAGCTCTCTGTGTAGAAATACAAGGGGACATAGAAGAAACTCATATATTGCCTACAAGATGCATTTCTGGCATAGGCTGTTGCTCTTCTTTCTCCATACGAATGTCTTCCAGAAATGCTTTTATCGCGAGTAACATGTTAAGGAACAGTAGAGGAACAGTATTACTTGAACAGGTTCCAAAACCTGTTCCAAAACCTATAGAAACGCATTACGAAGGTTCCAGATCACAATAAGAGACGGTTGAACAGGTTCTGGGCTCATTGTTGAAGACAAAGATGCTTAAATTGCTCATTAGGCCCCTTAAGAATCTCACTTAAGAGTCTTAACCAAATGCATTAGTGAACATTATGAACTTCAAAATGCTTTTTTGGCTAATGGATGTTTCTATGGAAGTGATGGTTTTAGTGGATATAGGCATTCTCTTCTTAAAAGAGCTATCTATCTTCTAGTATCTGGCTATCTATTTATCTATCTATCTGTCTAGCTATTCAATCTAACTATCTAGCTATTTAGCTATCTAGTTATTTAGCTATATATCTAGCCAATCTTGGGGACAAATTCATATACTTGTACTTAAAATTCTTAATTTCTTACTGAAGAATTTCCACTTTATTCTGCACCATCAATCTTCCGTGCAGCATCATGGGAGAGAGGAGACTATTATGGGCTGTTTCTGTGGCATTATGGGATGTTGACAGGTGTTTCTCTGCCTAACTTTCTCCCAGCAGTTAATTGAGTCATAAAAGGGAGTCTGAAGTTTCTGCTACACTCTGATATGATCGCATCAATGGATGTCTGAAAACTCCAAGAATGGAGTAATGTGACAGCTCTAGTAGAGTTTTAGAGCTGTGTAAGGGAAGTTTGCTAATTAAACTCAGTGTAAAAAAACAGAAGCTGTAGCTATTTAGGGCTATGGAAATTGTGAGAGAATAGTGGTGGCTTTTTTTTATGAAACAATGAAGCAATTTGAATTGGGTTAATGCCACATAAATACTGTTGATGTCATGAAAGATAATGGAGGTCTGTACTTGGGGACGTTAGAAACATCAGTCATGAATTAACAAGTTGCTATGGAGTCTATGGACTGTTGGTCGTATCATGTTATCGTTACTTCTCCTTTGGTAGTAGGTCGTATCACTAATTATGTGCGATCAGGGGCGGAGGCCTAGCTCACTTGTAGCGTGCTGGGCTTCCAACCACTGGGTCCCGGATTCAATTCCCGGTCCAGCATATGTTGGATGGCTGTTTCATCCTTTGTCTCATTGCCATGGTCCCTGCCTGTCCTAATTAGCCCATCAGGTGCAGAAATACAGGACGTAAAGCCCTAATCCATCCACCACCACCATCTATATTTGGACAAAGCTATAAGTACATGATGTAGCTCACTGTCTATATATCTGAAAAGCTAAACACTAAGCCTGCAATTGACAGCAACAAGAAATAAAATCAACATTGTGACCACTGTTCTCGAGTGAAACTTAAGCGAATTAATGTATACTCCCAATATAACACGTTAGATTTTAGGCGAGATATGAACATTTTCTATGGTTAAAACGGGTTAAAAATGCATGAAAGTACACGATTTCTGATCAAGCACACTCGACAAGGTCACGGACAAATCAAGCCTCGAATTTGTGTTCGCACGACACAAGTCTACTATCTCTGTTGTATATCTGCCTCTTTATCGCTGTGTATCACCATCCTCTATTTTCCCCGCCTTTTTCTCTCTCCCCTCCTACTTTCTGGGGGGGAAATCCCTCCTTTCTTTCCACTCTCTCCAATATCCCTCTTACATCAAATCAGCCTAACCACTGTAAGCGCTTCACTGTAAAGCACTGAAAAGCAGAACACTCTGTTCCCGGTGACTGGCAGGAGACATTAGCCAGCCAATCAGGCGTCAAATGGAACACACGTGACTTCACGCTTGACTGAACACAGCAGACGACAACCATCATGTCAAACGGTTGCCAAGACAACTAGCAAAAGAGTCTTTCACGTTTTTCCAATCTGTCAGCCGACCGTTACCCAGCATGTGGTAATTATGAATATGAACTTAAAGGGTAATCAGTCATTAAGTCCAATTATTGATCTAATTCCCCAATCCGTGCATCCGCAATTTTGTGGTTTTTATCCCACGATGTAATTTTTTTAGTTCATTTGAAAACCTCAGAACATTGTGTGGTTAAAAGATTCATTCATTCATTTTCCTGGATCAATATAATAGAACTAACATTGCAAACTTGATAGGCCTTAATGGTGAAATGGTTTTAATTATGAGGTACATTTTAGTGCAGTGATATCATACTCCCATGCAGTTTTGACTTGTCAGGGTGAGTGATATTGATACAACTGGAGTCCAGAAAGCAGTGGTCATAACAGTGAAGTAGTCTTAATAGTGAGATGTTATACCATCTGGAAATGCATTGTATTATAATGTGGAATTTAGGAAATTTTGCTTAACATGTGTTTTCTCTTCACTATATCTGTTGTTTACATAGGACGATGGCCTATCACATTGGACCACGTGGCCTACTTGAATTGTCTATGATATTTTAGTAGTTTTGATCATTCAGGTTTGTAGCTGCCTCAAGGTGGAACAGACACACCCAAGCCGTTCATTCATTCATTTATCCATTCATTCAGTCAGTCAGTCAGTCATTTTCCTAATGATACAAACATATGAGTCTGGAGCTTTATAATTGCCCGATTTTTCGTATACGTATGTATATATAACATAGGTCCTAGGCTAGGTTCCTGGCCTGGAAACTCTGCATTAATATTAGCAAAATCTCAGTAGAAATTTTTTCTGGCAAACCAGACGTTTTTAAAGAAATGGTGTGTTTAGCGTTTATGCAGACACATTATATGACCCGCTTATGAGGTAAATATGTAACATGGTGTGGATACTCCTGCAACATCATCTCTTCATTACGTCTGCTCTTGATAGCAGCACTGAAACAAATATTTTCAAATATCGCTAATTTATTACATCAATTTCTCTGAACACGAATCGGACCCAGGACAGACAGGAAAAATCCATATCTGTCCTTGAGGAATGCAAAATCAACTTTTTTTTTTTTTGTTCTGGTGTACATTTACTAAGCGGCATTCTCATTAGTTTTGGAGTTTGTAAGACCTTGAAAAAAAAAGCATCTGTCATTTTTCTGTAGAAACAATTATAATCTCCTTGGCAACAAAGGCGTAACCTTGCAGTTATTTTGTAGCAAC
Organism: Alitta virens; assembly: GCA_932294295.1. NCBI lineage: Eukaryota > Metazoa > Annelida > Polychaeta > Phyllodocida > Nereididae > Alitta > Alitta virens. The sequence goes on along the minus strand of OW028586.1, from coordinate 17,577,721 downwards.
AAAACATGACGGATTGCTAAAATAACCGTTTCGTTTCAAAGAGGATTTGTGTTTTTAAAGTGCAGTGTTTTCAGTGTGGTCGCCATAGTTACACAATAAGGACTTATAATTAAATCCATGCGAATTCAAGCATTCCTTGGAAAGTCCTTAAGTGCCTTGTCAAGACAAATTGACAAATATACAAAATGGATGAAAAACTGCTTTCTAATTTATTGCAGTTTTGTTTGGGGAGTTAGGTTTGTCCAAAAATGAATGTCAGAAGGGACTGTGGTGCTTTTAAAAAGTTACGAATTAATGGGTGTAGTTGTGATAAAAAGCATTGATATTAGACACCCTTAGAATTCAGTAATTCGATAATATCAAAACAATCTGCAAACTGATTTCTTCCAGCATTTTCATGACAGGCTAATGTAAGGGCAGATATTGCAATCAAACTTAATCTATTTTTGTGTTGTATGGTAGAGTGGGTAAAATACCCGTGGGTGAATATGCCATGAATACATAATTAAGTAAACTGCAATCCTTATAATCTCATCATTACGTCTGTCTCTGGGTTGCTGGGTTCCTCTCCTCTCCTCTCCTCTCCTCTCCTCTCTTCTCCTCTCCTCTCCTCTCCTCTCCTCTCCTCTCCTCTCCTCTCCTCTCCTCTCCTCTCCTCTCTTCTCTTCTCTTCTCTTCTCTTCTCTTCTCCTCTCCTCTCCTCTCCTCTCCTCT
>OW028586.1:17462979-17576807 GCA_932294295.1 Alitta virens | reverse complement strand
GAGAGGAGAGGAGAGGAGAGGAGAGGAGAGGAGAGGAGAGGAGAGGAGAGGAGAGGAGAGGAGAGGAGAGGAGAGGAGAGGAGAGGAGAGGAGAGGAGAGGAGAGGAGAGGAAAATACTTGGGTGGGATCGGTCAGCGGCTTTTAATCCAAGAATAAATTACGCTACAATGTCATGTAAATTACATTTCCATGGGAATAGCCAGACAGTGTAACAAGATGTCATTCAATCAAATACAATTCTCAAGATCTAGATTTAAATGCACGACTTGGTATCAAATGATAATGATTTAAAGCCAGTAAATGGTTTTAATACTGTTTTGTCTGTTGGTAATATTTCATATTGTCCTGAAGATATTCCAATCTGAACCCGAGATACAGTATATAGCAGCTATCAGCTTTAATATCGCACCTAGGAGTGCTAGCTTCAATCCTCCAATCGTACCCAATAGTTTAATAAACATTTGGGTACGTGTGTATTGTGCTTCATCTGTAACTTTGTAGGGTGATCCCATACAGGTACCTTGCATGGTCTTTTTGGGTCTACCTGTCAATTTGTCTGAATTCACTAAGTCTGTTTATCCCATGTCATCAGTCATAAAAAGACAATGATGAGATGACACTGGCATACAGCACTGTTCTACTCATAAGAACGTCCGTCTATAGCTCGCCAGAGCTGGGATGAATTACCTGGAGCTACAGCGACCAAACTAAGCCATAGCTAGCTGGATACACCTATATTAGTCAGCTCAACTAAAGTGCCACAAATTAGCAACAACTATGATTACTTAATAATGGCACTTGTGTTTCAGAATTGACGAAGATTTAATTAATTGATAAGTATGAAATACTTCACCTGCAGCTTCCAGTTGACAGCTATGGCTGCTAGATGGATTGGATAAGAATGAAGTAGCAGGGTGTATCAGTTGCCTAGCTTAGTCTAGCTTGTTAAAGTCTGAACATAATGTTTGAGTTGTACTGTATATTTTATATCTCTACCTATTCATGAGAGCACAATAGTATGTAGAAGTTATAGAACATCGCAAGTAAGACTTCTATTGAGACAAGATACCTATTTCTGTGGTAAACTGCACTGTAAAAATATAGTTGGGTCTCAAACCCAATGATCCTAATTATGAGACAGTTTGCTAAAGAGCTTGGTGATCTTGTAATGGAGTGCCAAAACACACTGCCTTTCTCTTCAAGATCTCCACCCCTCCTTTTCAGTGTTTCACAAAAGCATACTCTAAAGCAAAAACAACAACTAAAAGAATGTACAGAATGAAGTAGTCCAAAGGAAAACCATGTATGTTCATCTTAGAGGAACAGCCATGCATACTGATAGCCCCATCCATGAATACACATCTATACAAGTATTGTGTTACTGGTCCTTAGGTAGTAATATATTGCAGTGTAAGATGGCGCATACATGTCCACTAAAAAGGCACAGAGAAAGTCTTTAAAAAAGGACCATATTGTGTCCACGCATAAATGAGATGTATGGGACACTGTTTCTGCTCTATAAGGTATTTGTACGGTTGATAGGGGATAGTGGCTGATATCATTGGCTGGGTGGTACAACGGATGAATCCTCTATAGTTCTGCACAATGCAGGATAGAATTATTTTTACAGTTGTGTGCAGATTGGTGACCATAGTTATTTCTACTTTTTACAGTTGTATGCAGATTGATGACCATAGTTCCAGAGAGGAGAGGGTCTTTGTTATATATTTATACTTTTTTTTGCAGTTGATTTTATATGTAGAATCCAATAACCCCAGTGGTTTGGGTGTGTGCCAGCTCTTCTGCAGTTAAATGGTCTTGGATGCAAAGCTTAGTCAACTCATACGAAGCTAAAGTTGAAACTGGCAGGTGTCGTTTGCATAATAACACTACAACAAATACATTGGTGGTGCCTAGCATTCTCTGATTACTGAAGCATTATGATATATGGCAAATTAAAACAGATTTGATATGCATAAGAGACCATAACTTTTCATGATATCTATTATGAATTATTTTTCACGAAAAAAGTACTGTGTAGGACGAAACAAATTTAAAAAGCACACATGAGTACACACGAGAAACTCTGAAAATCTCACTGTTGCAATTGTTAATTAATCGCATATATTATTTCTTAATACAAAACAATTATAGCACAATAAAGCACTTAAAGTATTGAATTTGTGATGTTTGCTTGATAAAGTCATCACTTTAAGGGCCCACCCTAGGTGCCCTCTATTATCCATGTTTTCTTTTGTTTTTGCCCAACTGTACACCCTGATACGCCATTTTTCAGTGTTCTAACTTTTACCCCTACCCTCCTCAGCTTTCACCCTCTACTGGAGATATCTCAAAATGGTGAAATTCCAATTTTATCAGGAGCAGAACATACACCATATGGAGTATTAAGTTCCTGCTGTGATCTGTGACCTCCAAATTTGTTGACAATGACAACCAAAATATCTGGGCCACAAAGAGTTTCTGTGGTTGTTGGTCTTTCAGGTTTTGCAGAAACTAAGGAGTTTGTTCAAGGATGAAGACTTTGTTTCCTACAAAAAGAAGACAATGCTGTATGTTATTCTCTGGTTTATCCAAGGTTTATTTATGAGGTGTGATGTCATTAACTTTGATAAGAGATTACCATGGCAAATAAGTGTGTTTGCAATATTTACATGATGGAATAAATGTCTTACAGGAGTGATCATATCAGTAATTGCAAGTACCACTTCAGCCAGCTCAGCAATACTGTTTCTCAGTATACAATAGCTATATTTCATTATTGTCAAACAATAAACATTTCTAAAGAAAGGTGCTACAAACAGACGAGAATAACCAACCTCCAAATATTTCATATAAAAAAGTATTCAATTATCAACTTTATATATTAAGTCAAGGACGTTATTAGCGTTGTAATAATTACGTAGAATAGTCTTTCAAACTTTTATTTTTCAACCATGACATCATGAGGGATTTAGTCCAACAATTTATTAACTGCTAAACTGTTTTGATTAAGTCTTAGTTATGTCAGATAGGCTTTTATAATGCTATCCTGTTTGGCTTGAGTGTTGTTCTGTTTCTTTAGAACATGAAACATGTAATTTATAGTGCAAACAAAGGAGAAAAGTGTGAAATCATGCTCTTAGAATCAGAGAAAATTGAAAAGTGATACTACGTAATTATTACAACGATAATAAAACTTTGATTATGTCTAGTGAGAATGCAATGCCTTTTAAAAAATTATCCAATATGTAACTTCTGTCCAGTTGAGTTAGCCTGTTATAGCTTGGCACAATTGACCCTGACTTTAATCTTTGTCATACATTGCCCTTTTGACCTTGAATGACATTGAGCTGACCTTGACCTGATCCAGGGCTTTTAATGTCACCTTGAGAAGCTAAAGACCTTGATCCATAACAAAGGGCCCACTGAGTAGCCTTGATGGACCCCACGTGTTGTTTGTCCCAATGGCGTCCACTTTGGGACCTGCTTTGAGATGGTGACGAAAGTCCCAGGTCTGTTTTACATGTGTTTGTTGTATGCACTGATCTTCCAAGCACTGATATCCCATACTATTCATTCTGACTAATAATCCCATTTAAATTAAATATTTCTGTTATATTTTTATTTTCTTGCACAGGGAACCTGAACTAATAGTCTATCATTTCCAGTTCTATTCGATTACACTGAGTTGTCAGAAATCACATTTTTATCTACTGGGCTGTTTGTAACAAATTTACCACACATGCACATTGCATCCTCATACAGCATTCGCCATGGGCCAGTTTCCCATACACAGTTATGGTAACCTGTATGTTACACTGGTCAGTGATTTGAAATGTCACTTCCATTCTCTCAATAACCAAAAATCGTTCAGTGAAGTTTCATCGGTTCAGGAGCATGTCGGTTGTAGAGTGTAGACCAGCGAACCATTGCTTAGTGATCCATCGGATCATATCACATCATATCTTCTCGTACCATAGTGTATTGTATTGTATCGTATCCTATCCTATCTACTGAAGAAAGCCCTCAGAATAAATACAAACTCTATATATAATGTTCACACACAACCACTTTAAAAAAAATCAATTACTATCAATAACAGATACATATACAATAAAACTATTAATGTTTCATTATAATTTTACAAAAAATATCCTCCCAGATTATTTTATCTCCACATTAAAAATTATGCATCAGCAAGAAACCCATAATTTCAACACAAGAAATAGATTATACCTGACACATAAAGTAAAACATAAATTTGCTGAAAATAGCATCAGATATCAACTGCCAATTATTCCTAACAAAACTCCTAACAATGTACTTGATAAACTAGAGACACATAGTAACATTGGCTATAAATTGTACATAAAAAATTGGTTTGGGACAAATACTAAACTAATTGTACAGTAGAAGATTGCAATATATATCAACTAAATGGTACTGTGTAAACTATATTTTTTGACATACAAGGGGCACCCATGCTAGCGTCCTAATTGGGTGTCCCTTGACCCTCTATGTTTCTCTTTTTTATGTAATCCAAAAAATCATTGTATTTTATTTTTGGGTAAAATATATTCATTTCATGTCATTTCATATCCTATCGTATCCTATCCCGAAACAGGTCTCACAAACGACTTAAATTTGTAAAACAGTAACTCCAATTTTATCCTACCCTATCACATCCTACTTTACCAGGATATTGCAGGTAATCCTATCATATCCTATCATATCCATCATATCCCATCATATCCTATCCTATCCTGTCCTGTCCTATCCACAGGCCACCATTTAAATAGTTCCCCTTCCTGGACCACCATCAAGATGTGTCCCCTTCCCAGACCACCAAAGCAATGGCCACACATCCATTGAATGCACACACAGCTTCAATCTGCTGGAGATGAGTGCTGGACCATTCTCTCTGCCTCCCCAGCCATTGATGCGGACCCAGATGATGGAGAGGGTGATTGTTGGAGTCACTTTCTCTTTACCCCATTGGGAGGGTGCAGCTCTCAACCCTATTCTCCACAGCAGACCAATCACTTTGTGGCAACCTCGCAACTACTATACCCCCATTGGTTGCCACTATTTGGTCATATTATGGGCTGTACTTCATCAAAAAGCTCAAAGTATTCAGAGCACAACACTGTGAAGTACTGACTCCACTTCATAATAGGTTGATATAATACAATTTTATATAGTCCTATTGTGTATAGGTAGACTCAATAATGTTCACTGAATTGGTGGTAAGTAACAAAGCAGTCAGGTGCATAGATGTGAATCTTATAACTATGCCTTTAGTTCTAGGTTACAGTTAAGACTATATCAAAGTCACCAAGGTTGCAAGACTACTTTCAATGAAGTCTGTACATGCTATTTCAGCTGGGACAGTGATTTAAACTGATTTCATTTTTTTGTTATTAGATTACTTGAGATACAGTGGTATTACAGTCACCAACTAAAGTGTTTCACCTATTTTCATGACTGTCAATATGTTCTGTCATAGCAGTTTCGTGCCAGTTAGATATCATAGGGCTTAGGGCACGCTAAGGTGATTTTTGTCAAAACTGATTGAAGCTATGGAATGTTTAATGACAAATTTTGGAAGTCTCTCTTGTATTTCATGACTTATAAGTAATTTTCTAATTCACCACTTACATTCTAGTATGCCTGACACTTGTATGGGCTCCTCACTTACACCCATGACTCATAGGAGACAGAGGGTCACCCTGTGTAACACCTTGCACTATCAGCCCTCACCACATTAGGTTGAGCTATCAGGGCAGTGCAGGGAACATCACACTTCTGGTGATGTGGGGCTTCAGCACATTGCACAAGCCACTGATGGCTTCACCAGCCTCCCAAACAGCTGATGCAGATGCTACTTGCATAGCAACCAAGTTTTTGGGAAGCAGGCAACCTGGGATGGATGGGAAACGTGGTGTGAATTCAGATATCAAGCCATCAGGGTGTTGGAGCTGATGCCTTATGCTGGTTTATTATGGTTTATGTTGGTACTAAGTGGTTCGAGGGTTAATATCAATGAAGTTTTGTGCCAGTAAATGAATACAAATTTCAGATGGAACTGAAGCTAAATTTAGTGATTTGGTGCTATTACATAGGTAATTGGTTGGGTGGTCAGCCTGTCAGTCCGTCCATCCGTCCGTCTATCGGTTCCTTCGTTTGTTTGTTCGTTCATACATTAATTTGTTATTTCTTCGGTTCATTGGTTATTCTGTTGGTTCACTATTTCATACAATAAGGGGTAGATATATGGATGAGATGAACTAATGGTAAAAGACCATGACTAGATGCTTTTGTCTTGAGCCTTTCATTTGCCTCACCTGTTTATTGGAACCTGCCAGTTTGATGTCACATGAGAATAAGCTACAGTATGGCTAAAGCTGGAAATCAAACTCACTCCCTATGACCCTTCCAGGAACATCTTAACCATTCAAACAACTACCAATTTAGTTATGTCTTTGAATCAGGTTGTTTGACCATTGACTCCAGTAATGCAAGTTGTGCTTTCAAACTGATTAGTTTATCTTCGTTCATCATTCATGAGTTTTCACTCTAACTTGGTAACTTGGTTGCTAATTGAATAGAGGTCAAGATGAGAAATGGTTGTAATTTGTGGGTCTTACTGGTATCTTACAGAACAAAACAATGTGACATAACGACGAAAGTAGTGCCCAATGCTGTAACTTTCAACTAGAAGATTTGCTCATATGTTACTTTTAAGTAGTTTTTAAATTTTTCTTTTGTTTATTTTGGTAAGAATAACTCCCTGGAGATATGGCAGCGTAGATTCAATTTTTACAATTTCATTTTATTTTTCCACATAGTTTTTACTTTAGCTGCTTCCAGTCATACTTTGCTTAAATCATAACATGCCCTACTATTTGCTTAAGTTGTGAAAACTCAGAAAATTGATTTTATTTGCTTAAAGGCTGGTGGCTGCTTCAAAAGCCTCTCTCACAAAATTCAATCCGTCTAATTATACTGGGACAAGCAATTTCCGGTGTGATGCATTATGGGAGTCTTCTTTGTTGGTAATTGTTGATTGTTTTAGGCATTGTTTGTTCTCATTTCTCCTTGTTACCCAAGATGTCTGTGACTGGAATGGTTTTATGTTTTCCATAATTCAAACTGAAATTTTGCAATCTTCTTTTAATATCCTACATTCATGAGTAAGAAATAATTTCATAGAATTAATGCAATTAAACATCAAAGGATATGATATCACCTTAACCATATTTAATTCAATGGAATGTAGTATATTGGTCTATATGTATGCTGGATGAACTCTCTAGCTACAGTTAATCCTAGTTAATCCAAGGTCTATGGAACCATTGCGTCTACAAATTCAATGTTTGAAATACATTCTTTATACACAAATTTTTGAAAAAATGCAGTATAGCGGACCCAGCTTAATGAGCATATTTAACGAGCCTCATTGCCAGGCCTTTGACGTAAAAATGCTTGAAACCTATTTATGACGTCACAAACAAAATTAATGTAGTTATGACGGCGGTTTCATCTTCATGGTAAAGACCGCTTATCTATACCAAATGTTATTTATATTGTGCTAGAACTTCAAACTTGTGAGATTTTTGATAAATTTTAATTTTTAATGGGTCCGCTATACTGCACTAAACCCCAAATTTTATATTGGTGAATTCATTGGAAAGGTTTTCCTAATATTTATAATAAATGTGATACTTGTAACTTTCAGATAAGGAAAAAAGATGGCATAGAATTAATCTTTTACATGCACTTTAACCAAATCATATCAGGTCTTATTTTTAATGGGATATGATAAATTATTCTTATAGACCCATTCAATATAAATTTATATAACCTGTTGGATTATAAGTACATATTATCTCTATAATACAACTTCAGTGTATAAGTTTTGGCCTAATATAGTATAAAATATATTCAGTGACACTCCTTGAATTTTTCTTCTTTGGGACATATTTCTGCAGATTATCATATCCTTATAGTTTTGGCTTAATATAACATTAAAAATATCATTGCCTCTTTTGGAAATATTTCTGCAGCTTGATTATTATAGCCCAATATTCTTCTAGATACTATATTATATAGCTTAGTTCTTCTTTGTTCTGGCCCTGCATTCAATCATTTCTGACTATTGTTGACAGAGCAGTTCATGTTTCCTCTGATTTTAAGGAACTTGATAGGATTATGTAATAACCTACGTCAGTGCTCTTGTTGTAAGAAATTTATGGCAAGTGATCTGTCAAATGGCTTGACACGAGACGCGTGGTAGCTTGGCCCAGGTCTCCTGGCCCAGGTCTCCTGTGTGGGAACTTACAGAATAGAAGGAGACTAAAATATGATTTAAGATACTGGGCTACTTATAGGTTATATTTGTACGAGTAAATGTCTTGCAGAAAGGGACATAGAAAAGGTGTTATAACGGTAAGTAATTAATATCTTCAATTAGAGATAGGGACATAGAGAAAGATTTATTAAGATGGAATAGAATGGACATTGACACAGACTTAGAGAAACCATTAAGGTGTAGGTGTGTTATAGGCATGCATGATTGGCTTAGGCAGACAGAAATAGAGAAAGACATAATGAGCTTATGATAGACAAAAATGGCATAGGAGAGACAGAGGGGTTATTACTATAGAATGGCCTGGACTTCCAGGGAGAGGAAAACCCCGGTGTTCCGACCAGAGGAAAGTTGAGTGCACCTGCATATAGTTGAGATGCTCTTATCACGTCGGCTCATTGTAACTACAAATCGAATCCTCCCACTATAGATATATAAGAGACAGAAAGACCATCAGCCAACAAACAGAATGACAGATTGACAGAGGTACAAATAGCGAGACTGTGTGCAGAGAGCCTCACAGACAATGAAACGGAGAGAGACTGTACGAAGCCTTCATAGCCTTACTGGAACCAAGAAAGAGACTAATGCACTAACTAAGACGGCAGTGCAGAAAGAAGAGACAGACAAAAACCGAAAAGACATATTTACAACCAGCTTTAGATTATGGACTGAGACTTGGCTAGACAGCCAAACAGGCAAAACATACAGACAGCTAGACAGCCAGACTGACAGCACAACAGACAGATAGACAGCTAGACAGTTTGACATATAGACAGATAGACAGCCAGCCAGACAGACAGCCAGATAGACAGACAGACAAACAGACAGCTAGACAGACAGCTAGACAGCTAGACAGACAAACAGATAAACAGCCAGACAGATAGACAAATAGACAGAATCTGATGGACAACCAAATGACTAGGCAGACCAACAGCTGGAAAAAAAATAGACAGCTAGACTGACAGACATGCAGACCAAATGGTTGGGATAAACAAATCGAAGGTACTTTCACAGCAAGGAATCTCTGTAGTCCTGAGCTGGGAGCCAGACTTATGAAAGGGCATTTTTGAACAACCAGACAATAAAATAGCAAAACAGGCATTGTCTGACACGAAACAATCAGTCTTTTTGATCGCATTCCTAGACAGGTCCTGCTTGGGTGCAATTAATTAGGACAAAGCTGTTCTAAATTATCTGAAACCATCCTCCAAGAATAAATTGTACCCAAAATTTGGAATTGATTTAGAACGAATTGCAACTGAGTTTAAATTCCACAGACAAACATCAAAGGGAAGGAATTTTACGATGATTGGCCTTAAGAGTGATCATCTTAAAGCTGCTGCTGCTGCTGGAAGACTCATCAATGATTAAGATGGTTTAATCTCAGTAAAATGTCCAGGAATGTGCCTAAATGAGCAACATGCATGCGGATCTCTGATCAATACTTTCGCCATTGGAGGAATTGATTGGGTGAGACCCAATCACAGATTAATAGCTCATTCAGTAAACTTCACTTAAGCGATTGGCAGCCCATGAAGGGATCCGTCCCAAAATGTAAACATTAGGTTATAACTGACATGAGATTAATTCATTGGTCAATAAAATGACTGATCGTTGCCAAGAATTGTTTTGTGACCATATTCAGGCTTCTAAAGGTACTTTACCATTAACTATATCCACACTCATGATTAGTAAATAGTAATATTGTAATATGCAATATCCAGTTCTCCTTATGATGTTCTTTTCCTATTGCTATTCTAATCTAATTCAGTTGTTTTAACTTCTATGGTAGTCTTGCGTGAGTGGCACTTCAATGATGCCTTGTGAGACTACCAATCATATATATATTTATACATATCCACACATATTTCCAAAATAATGACAATATCCATTTTCTGTTTTTATATATATGGTGAATAAACGATTGAACTTGAACTTGAACTTGATTAGCGAGATGGCAATTTATCTTTTTCTTTTCTTTTTTGGCATTGTTCAATGTTATTACCCTTTTTTATCGGGTTATGTCTCTGAAATTGTTAGGTTTTTTTTTTTTTTTTTTTTTTTTTCAACCATGAATGTTTGCGCCAATATTGCTTCACCCAATGCAGATTATGCCAATTGTATTATTGTAATTTGCCTTCGCATCATAGTTTGAAAATCACTATCATCCCCAGTGCAAATTGTGCACTTTGGAATTTGCCATTGGAATGATAATTCATATTTTACTCATACATGTATTGTCTCTGGTTGTACTTCATACTCTTTCCCTAGTTTTTGGGGTTTCCCAAAAAAAATAGTTTTTGTTTCGTACAATATATTTGTTCATTGTGTTGCACATGATTTAATCAGTTTTTCTGGTCTGAAACTTAGTCATTTTATTTTATGTATCCATTTTCATGGGCAGACATAATGATGAGATGATAAGGCTGAGAACTAACGCCAAGTTGTACAAGTATAAAATATTTCTACTATTTTTACTGCTCTGTAGCTAGAGTTGACACTGTGTATATGACATGTGCACCCAAAATTAAATGTTGTTGGTGGCACTCTGTATGAGCTACACCCCAACTGGATATCCTTCAGATGAGATGTTAAATTGTAGTTACCCTTGTACTCGGGTGTCTATGCTGTGGCGAGTGAAATATCCCACCCATGGGGGTTAGTGGTTAACATGCCTCTGGAGACTGAGCTTCAGACCCAATAGCATTGAGACATTGAACATTGAAGTCTCAGCAAGAATCGAACCCAGAGCTTACTGAGAAGCTGTCAACTCCCATAAACACTGAACCACAAAATGTACTTGAACTGTTCATGCTTCCCTTGCTACAATACAACCTCAATACCCACAGAAACAATGCAAAACGGCAAAACAGCAGAACAATCAAAGCTCTCTGGCATTGGAGGTGTGAAAGTCAATTTCAGGGACATTGTTCAAAGTGCTAAAGAGGAGAAGAGGACAACACAATGGTTGCCATGGAAACCTGATAGGATTATTTGGTAAACCACCAGTGTTTAAGGGTGGCTTAAGATATATACAGTTACTATGGACCAATTTGGTCTTTGTTTTAATGGGTATTGTTTATCTAAATTGGGATAGATTTAAAAGTTGTTTTCCCCCCCCCCCCCCACGAAGTATTTTATTGCCTTAACATCTTTATATTAAATAATATTAATATTAAGACTTGGAAGTGATGACACAAATCACAACACTATAGTAGGATTTAAAAAAAATTCCCCACTTGTTTTTTGGTCGTAATTATTTCCATGAATGACATGAAACAGCAGAAAATTGAAAGTTTGCTAAATATAAATATTCTTCAATACATTCCCAGATAGCATTCCAAATCGGCCCAGCATCATTTCCATATACTAGGCCACAGCCATTACAACATTATATTAACATCACCGACATCACGACGATGCTGAAACGATTTGGAATGCTATCTGGGTTATCATTGTAAAGATACAAAACTTACAGTTAATCGGTACAAAGAAGCTTTTTATAATAAAGTATAACAGAAAAACAAATAGGTGCTTATTATGGATTCCAGGACTCCGTGAAGTGGTCTCAAAACCAATACGTGCATATAACAAAAGGTGAATATTTTGTTGACTTGCAGTATTTTTCCAGCTGAACATGTGATTCATTTACATACATCTTCCAACCCCCTTACATCTATCTGTGCCTCTTTTCTCTTGGTGTTTTCTTCTGTTTGTCTAGCTGTCTGTCAGTCCTTCCCCAGATAGCATTCCAAATCGTATCAACATCAGTGCGATGTCGGCGATGTCAAAACGATGTTGTACCGATGGCGGCTGATATAGAAACGATGCTGGTCCGATTTGTAATGTTATTGGGTCACTCATTCTGTCTTTCTCACATCGTGCCATGTTTGTCCATCAATGCTGGTCCGATTTGGAATGCTGTCTGGGTCACTCATTCTGTCTTTCTCACATCGTGCCATGTTTGTCCATCAATGCTGGTCCGATTTGGAATGCTGTCTGGGTCACTCATTCTGTCTTTCTCACATCGTGCCATGTTTGTCCATCAATGCTGGTCCGATTTGGAATGCTGTCTGGGTCACTCATTCTGTCTTTCTCACATCGTGCCATGTTTGTCCATCAATGCTGGTCCGATTTGGAATGCTATCTGGGTCACTCATTCTGTCTGTCTCACATCGTGCCATGTTTGTCCATCAATGCTGGTCCGATTTGGAATGCTATCTGGGTCACTCATTCTGTCTGTCTCACATCGTGCCATGTTTGTCCATCAATGCTGGTCCGATTTGGAATGCTGTCTGGGTCACTCATTCTGTCTTTCTCACATCGTGCCATGTTTGTCCATCAATGCTGGTCCGATTTGGAATGCTGTCTGGGTCACTCATTCTGTCTGTCTCACATTGTGCCATGTTTGTCCATCAATGCTGGTCCGATTTGGAATGCTGTCTGGGTCACTCATTCTGTCTTTCTCACATCGTGCCATGTTTGTCCATCAATGCTGGTCCAATTTGGAATGCTATCTGGGTCCCTCATTCTGTCTGTCTCACATCATGCCATGCATGTTTATCCATCAATCAGCCACTGCTATATCAAGTCTTTCTTGAACCCGACAGCCATTACATCCCGGAATACCAATACAATATAATTACAAGGGCAGTTGACTCATTCACCAAACAGACGCCAGGCTTGGAACCAATGGCATGATTATTGGCCTTTAGGGCTGTTGGTAGCTGTCTACAAAAGCATCAGGTAGCTGCTGGATGATTCACTATGTCAATTAGCAGCACAAATGGGCTGCTTTGAAGATGCAAACCAAAAAAGGAAAAAAAATATACTGAGGATTCCTGCTTTTGTTGTACGAACAGAAGCAATATAATCAATATAATCATTGAATTGAGGTCAAATATATGGCTTTTCTGTAAAGTATTGATGGAATTGGTCTGAAAATGTCTGTTATGAGTCATTTGATGTAGGTTGGAGTTTATAAAGAAATGCTTCATATTAATAACTCCTGTTAAAGATTATCTCAACCAAGGAATAAAAACAGATTCAAACAATTTGGTTTGCTGTTTATTTCCTGTTTATGAACTTAGAACCTAAAACCCATTTATTGTTTCACAGAAATGTGATGTTTATTTATAGTAATTCAACAGGTGCATAAGGACATGAAAATAAAATATGTATATTTAAATGTCTGCAGAGGGGAGACTCCATTAATAAATTACGTAATGTCACTGATAGGAGACCATCCTATTTAATGCTTTTTTTTCTTTTGTCTTTTTTTGAAAGCCCTTATACTGCTTAAATTTGTTGCCTAATTAATGTATTGTTTTTTGTTGTTGCTTTTTTTGGCCTCCTGTCTTTCTTTTATACTTGCTTTTTTACTCCAGCATTCTTGCTTATTTTCTTACTTACTTCATTCCTTACATTACTACAGCATTCCATTTCCCATTGGCAAAGGTCGCAATGGAGCTGGCACAGTTAAAGAGACAATGAGAGAAATTTCATACTTCATACCTTAACCTACTTCATACCTCAACTGGTTATTCTTAACTAATAACTACTGACCTTTTTTTATATTTGCCTCATTACTACAGCATTCTTACTTACTTATCTTCTTTCTTACTTCATTCCTGAACGATATCATATGCTCCAACTGCCTCCAGACAGAGATAATCTTCAGTGGAGTGAGTTACTCATCTTTACCTCTGAGTTTTTAGCTTTTTAAGTGGGGCACAAATTAACGTCGTTAAGGGAGAAGACAGAGCATTGCATGATGGGAGGAAAAAGAGGGCGCATTCTTCCAAGATCGTCTGGGTTTCAAGGGTAATGGCGGAGGGAGACGATTTCTAAACTGAAAACATTGAACACAATCTACTGGTCATCAATTTTGAATAATTTGAGAAACAAAAATTGGAATTGAATTGCAGCTTTCAAGACCAGAAACCACAGGAAGTGAAGATGGCTGCACGGTCGTCTGCTTCTCTCCTTTCGTTTTGGCTGCCATTTTTTTTGCGTAGTTCTGTCTTCTGCCACCAGGAGTGTTGTAACAAACCGGAAGTTTGATTTAAAATGGTTTTAATTGGTTAAAATGATACTCCAAGTGATAAAAAAATTGATTACTCTAATTATTATTTATTTGTAGAAAGCTGTGTGTCTTTTATATTTTGCATTATAAGGTATTTTTTTCGTGATAAATGATATTATGATCAAATTCCAAGGGGTAAGGATGACTATCTTCCGGACTATGGCTGCATAACTTCAAAGCCTGTTTGCATTTCATGTCATACCAGATCGGGTTGCACTGTGCTTGCGGAATCTGCGACATTCAAACACGTCACTTTGTCTTATCCAACCCTCCTACAGATAATATATTTAACCAAAATGGTTTCCTTTGGTAAAAGCAGGAATAGTGTCTGATCATAATCCTGTAAACAACATTAATCCATTAAGGAGTAGAATTTATTGTGATATTTGTATTTATGTTGATGCTTATGACTACTTCTCATCGCGCAAGCCGGCATAAAATCTTTCCCTTCTAAGTACAATTTTAAGTACAGTGCACCTTTAGTTACCTTTAAAGTACAGTTTGATTCAAGTACACCTAGAAATGTGATACTTGTCTCGTGGATGCCAGGGGGCAGTGTGTTTTGGGGCCGGGGTCTGTGCATTGGCCACTAAATCAATCAAAACAGAGTTAGAGGGGATTAGTTCAGGTGATGCAAACAGCTAGACATGCAAGATGCCCATCCAGTGAAATCAAAGGGTAGGGCTGTTAGAGAGTAGAAGGGACAGACTGACAGACAAGAAGACAGACAAGAAGATAGACAAGAAGGCAGACAATAAGGAGAAATATAGAGAAAGTCTGTGTATAGTGATACTTTTTTATGGAAAGAAAGTATTTTTTCGAAAGATATTAAAATTGTACATATTTGGTATTTTGCAAGCTGAGCAAGAGGCAAAAATGGAATCTTGAAATATTTTCAAAATGGTGTACCAAATTCTGGCTACCAGGGTTGGGGGTATTTTCCAGTCTTGTGTGATAGAATAAGGGACTATGTTGTATTTATCTAACATGCTTACCCAGATAGCATTCGAAATTGACAACATCACAAACGTCACACCGATGTTTTCCCGATTTGGAATGCTATCTGGGTATGCAGTAATGTTTACATGACACTAGAAGATTTTCCGTTACATGTATCTTCTCCTTTTTCATGTACTCTTATTTTGGGCGGAAAAAACTGACTAAGCTAATCCCGCAAGATGTCTCTGCTGTACTACTTCCTGTTACTAAACCTGTTAGGCTCTTGTTGCCATGGAAACGCTTAGAATGAAAGACTGCCATTCCCTTAGAAGTCAGTTTCTTTATAGGAGAAAATTAATTACGCGGCCTAAATTTATGAAGTTTTTGGGCTGGGCGGTGATCGACCTGTATGATGTGCACATCATATTTCAGTTATTAATCATAAATGGAAAAACCTGTAATGATAATTGTGTTTTTTTTTCCTTTTTCAGGGTTTCTGGAGTAGAGAGATGCCATTAGAAATGTTCAACACATGTAAGTAATTATTTATTTCATAATCTTGCCCCATATGTTGGTTTAAACATTTTTTTTTTTAGAATTGATTAATAACTCTGATGTGCATTGTTTTCAATTGTAATGCGACATAATTTGTCACTTAGTAATTATGACAGATACATGCCACGTCGGCTAGGAGTCGACCACGTCGGTTCAACACACACCCGACCTGGCATACTATCAGGGATGCACCTGGGCCATGCTGTGCTTGCTTCAGTTTTAGTTTATTCCCTGATATTATTTGGCATCCTATGTCCTCTGATGTTCAGAAAAACTTTCTTCTGCTATGTCCTGATTGATTCTTTTATAACCTAACATCTTACAGGGGCGGTGAAAAGCACATTTAGAGGGAAGTGTTAGCATCTTCTACAGATGCAGTTTCAGAAGCAGTATCTTTGAAGAGTTTGCCCCTTGACAACTGTGATGACCCCAGGTCACTGACCTTACTAGGTCAGTGACCGACTTTGACGCGCACTGGGTGACCCGGACCACGTGACACGGGGTCTTGGCGGGAATACACCCAGACCGCGTCAGTAGCTGAAGAAGCAGAGGATAGGCAGGCTGTGCGGCGGGGCAGGGCAAAATAAACTTTAAAACTGAAATACCAACACTTTGTCTTTCTTGGGGAACCTTACAAATTGGCGCCCGATGTGGGACTCGAAGAATCGGATGTAGGGTTCCCCAATTGGATAGAAGACATGG
Source organism: Alitta virens (assembly GCA_932294295.1). Classification (NCBI taxonomy): domain Eukaryota; kingdom Metazoa; phylum Annelida; class Polychaeta; order Phyllodocida; family Nereididae; genus Alitta; species Alitta virens. Next base: position 17,560,154 of record OW028586.1, on the reverse strand, counting down.
ACGACGCACGGACAAGGACATAAAAAACGTTTTGAACTTTTTGAGAAAAAAAACATGACTTCGCCACGGCCACGCTGGATAAAGGTGCCAGCGACCGCGTGGTTTAGTCAGTTGCAGCGGAGCACAGGAACCGTCAGCATCTACATTGAGCGTCAGCAGCAGCGACGTTGCGACTTCAAACTTCAAGCTACACATATCTACAGTTAAGTAGAATTCACGCTACAATACTCTACCTTATTTAGTGTGTTTTAGCCCCACGTATAATGCCTGCAAAGTTGCGTAAGAGGCCTGGCTTGGTATCAGCCGACACGAGTGAGCCCGCATCGACTCCGGTGCCGGGCCCCTCGCAAACGGCGGATGAGTCAGCTCTACGTGCTTCGACTAGGAGTAAAGTAGTGCGAACGCCGGGACGCCCTCGTAGACGAGAGGCCACGGCGGATAGGACTCCAAGCCCTGGACTCGCATTCACGAGTCAGGAAAATACGCGGACAACCAGCGATCGAGGGCGCCGAAGGGAGCCCTCGCCAGCTGGATATGAGTCGAATGATTCATCCGCGTCGACGCCTGTTTCCTCGCCTGAAGGGCGGCCCTCCGTGGTTGAGCGTGCGGAACCACGTGGCTCAGCCCGGGCTGTCATGGCGGCCACCAGTACTCCGCAACGGAGTCTGGGTTCTTCGGGGTACAGGCGGAGAAAAGAAGCTATTCCTCCAAAATATGACGGCCAGGGTACGGCCTTCATAGACCACTTAGACGAATTTACTCGGGTCGCCACTTTCAATAAGTGGACGGACGAGGAGAAGTGTTTTCATCTTTGGACCAGCGTCACTGGTCAAGCTAAGTTGAAAATGCGGCCCCTAACTTATCGGGACGATTGGAGAGAGATGGTGAGCCAGCTGACGGCTCTGTTCTGCTCGAATCGTGCCCTCGATGCGTATAGAAATAAATGGTTTAATGCAAAACGAGGCCCAGAAATGGACCTCGAGACGTATGGGTTGTTTCTGTTAGATCTCTCCAGGAAAGCGAACCCCGCTTCCGCCCCCGCCGAGCAGGAACGCTTTGCAAAAGAGCGTTTCATGGAGACGGCTGGGTCTACTAGTATGAGATTTTGGTTGGCGGCTTTAAAGCCACCCACCCTGCAGGAGGCCATTGATCTAGCAGTGCAGTACGAGGCAGCGTACGAGGCCACAAAAACGAGTAAGCCTGACGTCGGGCCGGCTGGCGCTATCGCTTTGCCAATACTGCAGCCCGAGGCTTCCGTGGCTGCTACTGCTTCAGCGTCTATACGTGGCGGCCCGTCCTCTGAAAAAGAGGGAGCCATCACGAGACAGGATTTGAAGGATTTGGTATATTCGATATTAGGCGAGGTTATGTCCAAAGACAAGGGGAAGGTTTATAGTAATACTCGCCGGCAGGACCACGATTATTCACCTGAAACACGGAGGTGCTACCGGTGCAAGAAGACCGGGCATCTCCGCAGGGATTGTCCTAAGCGAAATGTTGATGATGATCGCTCCAAAAAACGAGCGCCCAGCAGGGACAGGGAACACCGATCGAGTAAGCACGGTGATAAACGGTCCCAGGGGCGGAGCGATCAGGGTAAAAAGGGGGGCAAGGATAAGAAGGAGAGGAAACACTCGGAAAACGAGTAAGGGTGGAGGAAGTATCCACGGATCCTTCACCTGCTGAAAAAGCAGCCCCTCAGCCTGCTGAAAAAGCGGCCCCTCAGCCTCCAGAATGTTGGGAAGGGGTGAAAGTGGGACAGCATTGGCCAAGACAAGTGGCCATGCAGAATTCGAGCGCATCATGGTATATTACGATTAGTGTAGGGACACGTCACGTGGATCTCCTGATCGATACCGGTGCGCAGGTGTCTCTGCTGAGTAAGCAGGAGTACGATGAGATACCTGGCGCAAAACGAGAGACTTTAAGACCTGTGGAAGGCAAGATCTCGGCGGCAAACGGTGGACCAATTAATATTTATGGTAAGGTGGAGCTCACTCTCTGTCTAGAGAGGGTGCTTTATCCTTGTGAATTTTTGGTAGCGGATATCGGAGGTCTCCCTGGCTTACTGGGGATGGACTTCTTGAAGAGACACGGTGCATTGCTAATGTGTTCAGTAGGAATGCTGAGACTGGGAGGCGTTGATATCGCGTGTAGAGAAGGTCGCCCTGGAAAAACAGGCCGAGCAATCTTACACGAAGACGTCCATATACCAGCTCGCCACGTGTCGCAGGTCTCAGTCAATTTGGTGTCCTGGGGCGTATCTAACGGGGGCGACCTCGTATTCGAGTCGTTGCCCACGGTTTGCCAGGATTTACACATAATGATACCTAGAGGATTATTGGCATCTCAATGCTCTGGGGCTCACGTGTGGATAGCCAATCCCACGACTGAGAGTGTTCATATTGCAAAGGGTCAAGTGGTAGGTCAATTGAGCGAGGTCGAAAAGGTGGATTCACCGAAAACGGTGAATGCTGCTGAGGTCAATTTTGAACTCAGGCAGAAGAACACTGAAACACGACTGCCCGTTCATTTGCAGCCTCTTTTGGACGAAACTGACGATCTGACCGCAGATCAAAGGTCAGAGCTCCGAAAGGTCTTGATGGAGTATGAACATTGTTTTGAGGGAGGTAAATACGGGCTGGGACGTACGAGTCAAGCCACGCACAAGATCGATACGAGTGACAATCGGCCTTTCAAGGTGCCGACCCGGAGATTGGGGTGGGCTCAAAACAGGGCGCTGTCAGAGGAAGTGGATAAGATGCTGAGACTCGGAGTGATTGAGCCCAGTAGCAGCCCCTGGTCTAGTCCCCCTGTGTTGGTTAGAAAGAAAGATGGAACTTTCAGGTTTTGTGTGGATTATAGGAAATTGAATTCGTGCACTAAAAAGGATGCTTATCCTTTGCCACGCATTGATGACTGTCTAGACACTTTATCAGGGGCAAAATGGTTTTGTACCCTGGATCTGTCATCTGGCTATTGGCAAATAGCTATGGATGACAGAGACAAAGAGAAAACCGCATTCACTGCTCCCAGAGGACATTTCCACTTTACAGTGATGCCCTTTGGTGTTACAAATGGACCAGCTACACTGGAACGTTTGATGGAGCTAGTGTTAGGAGGATTGGACCTGTCCACTTGTCTATGCTACATGGATGATATAGTGGTACAGGGGCCCACATTCCAGAAGTGTCTAGGTAACCTGATAGTTGTACTAAAACGCATTAGCCAGGCTGGGTTAAGATTGAAAGCTAGCAAATGCGAGTTATTTAAGAGTGAGGTCTCCTTTCTAGGGCATGTGATTTGTAGAGAGGGTGTGAAACCAGATCCTAAGAAGATAAAGGCGGTGCGAGAGTGGCCAGAGCCAACTACAGTGCAGGAGGTGCGCTGTTTTGTGGGCTTCGCATCGTACTATAGAAAGTACGTGCGTGACTTTGCTGGACTAGCAGCACCACTACATGCTTTAACAGCGCACCAGGCCGTCTTTAAGTGGGATGAGACATGCAGAAACGCTTTTAAGAGATTAATCAGGGCCCTCACGACTGCACCAATATTGGTGCTCCCACGTGAAGGGTGCCCTGTCATCTTAGACACGGATGCCTCTGATCTTGCGATAGGAGGTGTATTGTCGCAAATAATTGAGGGAGAGGAGCGCGTGGTTGCCTACGCCTCGCAGTGTTTGTCTTCATCGCAAAAGCATTATTGCACTACGTACAAGGAATTGTTAGCTGTGGTCAGAATGGCGAAAATATTTCGGCCCTACTTGTATGGACAGGATTTAGTGCGTTTGCGCACTGATCATCGTGCTTTGGTGTGGTTGCAGAACTTTAAAGATGCGGAAGGAATGTTGGCGAGATGGATAGCTTCTCTGACCGAGTACAACTTTGTAATTGAATACAGAGAAGGCAAGAAGCATGCGAATGCAGATGGCTGCTCACGAATTCCCGTGAGGGCCTGTAAGCGCCAGGAATGTCCTGACCAAGGTCATGGGGAGAATGTTGACCTTGTGGCTTCCATCACGCAGTGGAACCAAGTACGAGGCTTCCGCACGATTACGTGTGGACAGCCTCGAGTGGCGACTGGAATCAGCCCAGGAGAGGCTGAAGGACCCCAGGTGCGAGTGTATATGGCGGAAGCAGCTGGAGAGACAGCTGGAGAGACAGCTGGAGAGACAGCTGGAGAAACAGCTGGAGACGGCAGTGAGAGACCTCTGGATCCAAATTGGATAGAGTCTTTCACCTTGGAGGAAATACGGTGTGCTCAGGGCCAGGATATGGCCCTAGCTACCGCCAAGAAGTGGTTAGATGCCGGACAGCGACCGCCTTATCACGCTATTGTCACGCACTCGGCCCAGGTGCGAAATATATGGGCCCAGTTTTATTGCTTGAAATTGCAGCGAGGCATCGTGTATCGAAGCCATAAGCTGCCTACTGGTGAATTGGTGACGCAAATGGTGGCCCCAGCAAGCATCAGACGCAGCATCTTCAGCCAGCTTCATACGTCTCGTCTTGGTGGCCATATGGGGATCAACAGCCTCATATCCAAGTTGAGACGGAGGTTCTATTGGCCTGGCTACAAGGAGGATGTGATACGTTGGATAGGTTGGTGCGATGTGTGTCAGAAGCGGAAACAGGGCGGCCTGAAGAAGGCTCCCCTGCATCAGGTGCCAGTAGGAATGCCGATGGAAAGGATGGCCATTGACATAATGGGACCATTGCCTGTCACGAAGTCCAATAACAAGTATATAGTAGTCGTTGCCGACTATTTCACTAAGTGGACAGAAGCCTTTGCTCTTCCTAATCAAGAGGCTTACACGGTGGCTGATTGCTTGGTGACCAATGTGATTTTGCGATTTGGAGCTCCCTATCACTTGCATAGTGACCAAGGGACTAATTTCGAATCGAAATTATTCCAAGAAATGTGCAAAATATTGGGGATTAATAAGACCAGGACCACGGCTTATCATCCCCAGAGCGATGGGTTGGTGGAACGCTTCAATAGGTCATTGGGTGATATGCTATCGAAGTTGGTGAACGAAAGGAGAGATGACTGGGATGACATGCTTCCTTACGTGATGTGTGCCTATCGGGCTACGCCCCATAGATCCACAGATATCACGCCAAATCGAATGATGTTGGGCAGAGAAGCGATGCTCCCTGTAGATTTGATGTATGGTCACGCACTCCAACATAAGCACCACTGTCCAGTGGAATATGTAGAGTGGATACGTGAAGCCATGGAAGAATCCTTCGAAAAGTGCAGAACCCAGATGAAGAAAGCGGCCCAGAAGCAGGCGAAACATTACAACAGGCTGGCAATGGAGCAATCATTCCATATTGGAGATTGGGTTTTGTTGTTTTATCCGCCACTGGCTAAGCAGAAGCTGGCTCTGAAGTTTCTGGGACCTTACAAGGTGACGAGGAAGATGGGAGAAGTCAACTACGAAATAGAGGCCCCAGCCTCTGGAAAGAGACGCATAGTCCACATTAATCAGCTCAAGAAGTACTTGGCTGAGGTGACTCCAGATGACATGATTCGGATCCCTGACATCCCATCAGACGATCCGTATTTGGACCCATCATTGTATGAGGACGGAGCGAGTGCGACCCCCCTAGACGAGGGGCGGGATCCGCCCTTGCCCGGAGAATTGAGTGGTGACGCAGCGCAGCCTTGGTCTGGGCAGACAGAGCGGGGCGGAGCTGCGAGGACAGGAGAACACAGGGGGCGCGGCTTGCAAACACGCGATCCCCTGGATACGAGAAGAGTGGCAGATTCGCGTACGAATCTGGATACAGCTCCTTTTCTGGACTTGGAGCTGTCCTCAGCTCCTTTTCCGGATTTGGAGCTGCCCTCAGCTCCTTCTCGGGGATTGGATCCGGAAGCGGCTCCATTTCTACCAGGTAGGCTGAGGAAGCCACCTGATAGGTTAGGCCACAATGTAGGCTACCAGTGAATTTAAGAGTCTGGTTGCTGCATATCAGAGGGAAATAGCACTTATTGCTTGACTTCTGGCACTTTGTTTTTGAGAGTCTAGTGATATCACATGTTTATACAATAAATACCAGTTGTAGCTTCATTTAGACAATATATAGTTTGATTTTACGTAGTCTTCCCCATGCAAATGATTTTTATTTATTTTTATTAAAGATTCTCTCAAACAAGTGGTAAATGTCGACATACTAAAGCGGCGCGTCGCTGCAGTCACTTTCTAGTGACTGGACATTTCGTGTACCTGATTCTCGTGGACGGAACACGTGGTCGTGTCCTGCAGAGTGGGTTTTTAGACGTGCCACCCAAATGGTCGCTACAGGTGCAGCCCTTTTTGAATAAAAGAGGGAGGAATACTGCAAAGGTAGAATTTGGGCACTGCTGGTTAAAAGCAGGGGCAAAACACGAAATTAGGTAATGAGAATGGTTAAAATGCCTCATAACACTGGAAATATCAGCAAAATAACTTAATTAGCAAGAATTAAGGGCTGTAGTGGTTATGGAAATGTTTAAAGTACCATGATAAACTTTATATATAGCAAGTTGGGTAATCTGGAAAGGTCAGCAAAAGGGATATAGTTTGCTGGATTATGGTTACAAGGACAAATGGTTATTTTCTTGTGGTATTGTCATTTAGTGATAAGGAATTGGCTATTTGTCATCATGGAACGTGAAACGTTCCTGATGGTTTGTTTTATTTGGCTGATAGGAGTTGCTGGATTATACATTTAGCAACTACAAAATTCTCACTTTCTGTGTCTTGTGAAACTGTGTCACTGATTCTAGTGACCTGCATTCACTGATTCCAGTGACCTGCATTCATGGAAAATTTCCACTGGGGGAAAAAGGTCACCAAGTTCGAAACACGAACAGGCACCCCTTTGTATTAATTTTGTCATTTTCGGTGCAATCCTCAATTAAGAAATTTTATGAGGGGGGGGGGGAGGAAGGGTCAACTGGTCAACAAAGTGATTAGGGTCACATGACCTGTGATTCTGGTCACCTGACCTGTCACATGACCTGTCACATGACTCAGAAAGTGCGGCAAAAAGCTGGAGAGCGTGGGGCGCCCTGTCTCACACCTTCTGAAACCAGCAGAGAAGACACATCAGCCAAACAGAATTTTAGCGTTTCGAGAACTTAACCAGCACAACTTGGGAGATATAAGGATGTCTGCCACGAATACAAACAGTGAGGAGGCTACTGCTATGCCAGCAGTGCCCCTGGGCAGCGTAGTGGAGGAAGAGGGACCTCAGCTGACATCGGCCCAGACGGACATGGTATTAGCTGCCATGGAGGCAGCGGGCCTCGAGATTGGTGCCGAGCTGGAGGTCTCTGCCAACGACGCTGAGGTGGCTGCCGTTTGCGGCTTGTCACCTACAGAGGAGCTCCCAATCTCCCTGGCCCCGGATTATTGGAGCCCGCAGCGATTGGGTCTCCTGCACCTGGACATGTGGGCTTACATGTCCAGGAAGGAGTACGAGCTGGAGGATCCAGCAGTGGAGCGTTACGGGGCAGCAGAGCTGCCAGAAACGGCCAGGATGCGGAGGTATCTTCGTCTCCGTCCACGGAGAGAAGATATGCCCATCCTGAGTGGATGGATAATTGGCGACCTGGGTGTGGCGACCACCCAGGAGGAAGTACTGGAAAATTTGAAGAGGCGACCTTGGTACGCCAGGGAGCGAGTGGCCAGGCCCAGCGTAGAGGGCGAGGTCTCTCCCACCAGGGCTACCAAGTCGCCTGCAAGGGAACAACAGGCAGCTCCGTTCACGGAGTCTGCCATGGAAGACGTGGAACAACAGGCAGCTCCGCCCACGGAGCCTGCCAGGGAAGACGTGAAACAACAGGCAGCTCCGCCCACGGAGCCTGCCAGGGAAGACGTGAAACAACAGGCAGCTCCGCCCACGGAGTCTGCCAGGAAAGACGTGAAAGCCACCCCAGCCAGGGCCGAGGAACGGCCGCGGGGAGGGAGGCTGGAGGAAATGGAGAGCGAGGGGACAACGGACGATGGGGAGACGGAGAGTGACGTCTCGGCCCCAGAGACCACTCCAGAGACCACGCCGAGAGTCGTCTTGCCGGCCGCGCCACAGGGTGTAGAGGGCTTGAACTACATGTGTGCCACGTGCGGGAAACGCGTGAGGGATCGAAAGTCTCTCACTCGCCACGTGAGCGTGGCCCATGCAGCAGCATACGTGGGCTTCCAGTGCCCTGTGTGCCCCGCAGCGTTGCCCTCGGACCGGAGGACCAACTTCAGGCGTCATCTGGAGCGGTCCCATGGGTACACCCGTACACAGGCGGAGGAGCTAACAGCAGCCACACAGCCGACGACAATCCAGGGCCCTAACTCCGATGGATCCCTGCCGGCGACACCGGAGACGAGGACCCTGGAGACAGCATCTCCAAGCACCAGGGCGGTGCAGTTGCGCCGCGTTGAAGCAGCTTCAAGCGTGACGCCCCGGAGCCGCCAGACAAGGCCAAAGCGGCCTCACCCAGCAGCAGCAGCCACCAGGACACCAGCAGCAGCCACCAGGACACCAGCAGCAGCCACCAGGACACCAGCGGCAGCCACCAAGACGCCAACAGCAGCAGCAGCCGAGGACATGGTGACCAGGGCCCAGTACCAGGACATCGTTCTGGAAGTCCATAGGGCCAGGTCCCAGACGGCTGCAGCTGCTCGAGAGAACGAGGAGCTGAGGGCCAGGCTTCGCGCCGAAACGGAGCAACGCGAAGCCAAGGCCCGGCAGTCAGACCTCCTGTATCAGGAGGTGAAGCGGCTGACGGCTGACAGGAACCGGTGGATGGAGGAGGCCAGGGCTGCTGGATCCTCATCTGCAAGGCCTTGAACGCAAGGTCTTGCAGAGGACTGAACACGATGACGACCTGGACCACGCCCCCCACTTAACGAAGCCTGGATACGGACTGGACTTGAACGCTGGACATCAACACGAAATGACACCTAGGCACAACGTGAACGCTGGACATCAACACATCGTGCAGGGGCGGACCCAGCGCCCTGCGGAGAGTCAGGAGATAATGATGGTAACGAGTGGGACAGTGACTTTTATAATGGCCGCAGTTAGAAACTGTGAATAATTGGAAAAATTGTGTCACGGCTAATTATAAGAATGTCCTCACTCGGAAATTACGGGCAGCTGATAAAAGACCTTACAGAATCCAGAAATGGATACTGGCCTGTGTCCAAGGCAAAGATGGACTCTGATAAAATCGATGGACTCTGTGTGTATTGCTATGTGTTGAATGTTGTGTTTGCAGCGGTGCCAGGGAGTCAACCACGTGGATGGTGTCTGGGGAAAAAGCCAGCCTCCGGGGCGGACGTGACAGCTTCCTAGTGCCACGCCGCAGGGCGATGATTGTTGATTGATTATATGTAATAATTGTGATTTTTGTGATTTAATGAATCTCGTTGATTTTGTGTGGTTCTGATCGTCGTCGCACAGCCTACTGAGTGTATTAGTTTGAATATGGGGGCATATTCCCAGTAAGAAGGGGGTAATGTGATGACCCCAGGTCACTGACCTTACTAGGTCAGTGACCGACTTTGACGCGCACTGGGTGACCCGGACCACGTGACACGGGGTCTTGGCGGGAATACACCCAGACCGCGTCAGTAGCTGAAGAAGCAGAGGATAGGCAGGCTGTGCGGCGGGGCAGGGCAAAATAAACTTTAAAACTGAAATACCAACACTTTGTCTTTCTTGGGGAACCTTACACAACAAAGAGCCCATGCACGTTTTTAAGGTGATGAAGAGTCCTTGTAAAGCTCTTAAGGAGGGGGAAAAGATGCGGATAAAAATGGATGCTGACAGTCTGATGAAAGCTGAGTGATAGGGAAGGGAAAGGGGTTCATAAGAATAGAACTTAGAATGATGGAAGATAACATTTAGGGCTGTATCCAGTAAATGAAATGATATGAAGTAAGTAGTGGTCTACTGTATAAAGTGTTATAGGCTTGTCATTTTGAATATATTTATGAATATTATTATGTCAAGAGTGAATTACAGGCTGATAACTGTAACCGTTTGGAGGTGCTAAGGGCCGGATAGAAATAATACCTTTGGATTTAGGACTGCACTCCATTTTACCATCCACATTTGTATCAATTTATGATGTTAATAAGCGGCAACAACCTTTACCTCATGCATACAAAGAATATATATGCTTCAGGAAGTTCGTTAAAAGCATAGGTAATAGTACACCCCCTTGGGATACACCCTTACATATCTTGCCCGACAGCTACTGTGGATTCTGAAAAACATTTGTGAACGAATCAAATTATCAAGAAATGTCATCTTCAGTTCTTGACCTAGTTATGGTTAATGATGCGGTGACTTCAGTTTTTCAGAGGTCTTGCTGCCTAATGCAATGAAGTGCAGCCAAATCGGCAGTGAGACGTTTTCGAATTTGCTTGAGTGAGCTTTAAAGTCAATTTAAGAACAAGAAAACAAACTATGCTGCTTTCAAACAGTCATCATCAAAGCGCAACAATTGCCTATATACGACGTTACAGCCAATATCATAGACTTGGAAACTAATCTAATAGACTTGAAAACTAAGTGCCAGAGGACGTCATGAGAGTCCAGCCTGCAGGACTCTTATTGGTTGAGGGACTGCCTTAACCAATGGGAGTCCTGGACTCGCACGACATCCTCTGGAGTTTTGTTTGCTTTCAAGTCTCTGAGACTGATTTCCAAGTCTATGAAATTGGCTGTAAGCAAAGGAGCATTTACAACTGGACTTCATTTGCTAATGATCTAGTCGCATTCGGCTATGACAGTGAAGTGAGGTATAACAATCAAACTCCTATTTGGTACAATAGTGGATTTTCACGGAAGGTCTCTATTTTTCCACCAGGTGGCTATGACAGAATACTGCAATTCTATTGGCTGAAAAAGTTCTCGCCCTTGGCTGTGATTGGCTGAAGCAAAGTGCATCCTAGCAGCAGTAATTTTAGGGCATTTTAATGTATATTTGACACCTTACCATTCAGTTGATTTTTGTTATTTTTCTGAGAAAGTTATATTTATTGAATAAGTCTATGATTATCTTATGTCTTGCTGAACTCCGGGCTGCTCAGTGAAAAGACTAAATTAAATGTGGGTTTTGTTGCGAAGTGATCTTGGTGATGAAATGCTTTTAAATCAAACTTCCACTACATTTACAACTTGAAGCACCTCGGGGACTTCATTTTCATAACTGCCTTTATCTCAAGAAACCTCAGCCCTGTGAGAATAAGGCTCCTTGAACTATTAGCTGACCGACCATAGTGGCTAGGCCTTGCTTAAGTCATAGGATCACTGGCAGACCTGACCTCGGTATAAAGGACCTCATTTTGCTCAAGAGGTCCTGTTCTGCTCTTCTCAAGGACCTTTCAATGACCTCTCAATGACCTCTTCATGGCAGCCTGGCCGTATTAAGGTCATAAGAAGTCTGTAGCTGCCAGACACTCTGGAATGAGACTGAAAAAATGCTGCTGTAAGGAAGAATGTATGTTTCTTCCTAGGTTCAATGATGAATACAGAGCATAACATAGACCTATTATAGTTGAGAACATCTCACAATTAAGAGTTGCTGATTAAATTACTTATACTTTTTTGTCATCATAATGTTTATCACAGGCCAACTACTATATATTCAGAGTCGGAGTCAGAATATTATTTATTTCCCAAAATGGTAGATTATTATAACATATAACAAAAACAGTAAATATTGATAATATTGCTCCTGAACAAACTTGAGGGTTAAAAAATTGACCAAAAATGTCACATGTATTTCCTAAAACTCATATTATTTTAAGTCAAAGACAAAACAAATCAGAATTTATTAAGAAATTTCACTTTGAAATTTTTAGCTTATCACACCTTGTTGGTTTACATAATACATGTCATATGCTAATGAGGAGCATATATGTCTACATATAGCGTGTCATATGCTAATGAAGATGAGAATGTAGCATACATGTTTCCTGAAAACACAATCTGTGTCTACCTTAAATTCCAATCCATCATACAAAACATATTTCGCACGACTTACAGAGCAACTTCACGTAGGAGCTAAATGTAAAGCATGCAAAACAGCTTAGAACTTCTAATAGAAGATAGAGAACTGGCTTAACCAATGATATTAGCTGTCTTCGCTCATACTGCAGCTTTTTAGGCTCCTAACAGTTTTTATTCCTTGCTTTAATTGATGTATTGGGCCCTACTGCAAGCTGTTAATTGACATATGAGGCCCACTAGGTTTATTTGCGAATCAACTTGCAAAACTCCGTATTGCTCGGGAACTCAACTGCTCCAAAGGTACTTAAAGGTCTATGGGATGTTTTTGTCTGCAGAGGACGTCTTTTAAATTATATGACTTGTATGAAGTTGTTTCGTAGAATAAAGTGGATTTTGTTCTGTGTTGTCGTTTCAATGCTACTGTAGCCTCAAGCATATTCAGCTTGTATGACCAGCAGCAGTTAATGTAATGATGAGATGATAGAGCTTGCACTTGGTAGTCCATCACATGTTACACCCTCACCCCATAGGTGCATGGGGTCTTTCACACGCCCCAGTAAAGACATAATATACACCACTACAAGGGACTACTAATTTAGTGTCTCGTTTAAACGAATCTATTTATCTGTCTGTCTATCTATCTGTCTATCTGTCTATCTATCTGTATATTTATCTATCTATCTATCTATCGAATTATCTATCCATCTATTTGTCTATCGACCTATCTGCCTATCGAGCTATCTATCTATCAAGCTATCTATAGAGCTATCGATCGAGCTATCTATCGAACTATCTATCTGTCTGTCAAGCTATCTATCAAGCTATCTATCGAGCTGTCTATCGAGCTATCTATCGAGCTATCTATTGAGCTATCTATCTATTCTATCTATCTAACCTTTATTTTATCTCAGATACTGCATTATATCCCATGAATTTGTTAATTCCACCTTAATGATGTCAGACTCGTCATACTGATGCTGTGTTAATAAGTAATAAGATAATCCCTTCCACCTCATTTCTATTAATAGTACACCTAATAAATCCATTATTCTTTGTATTTTTCATATTTATTCATATGCGCGATAAACACAAAGTGGCGTTTATGATACTTACACCTTACTATCAGGACCATTAATCCATATTACTACTATGATCTTAGCTACAGAGCGACGTAGCAATTAAGGTAATTGATTTATTGCAGCACAGCCTTGTCATAGAGATATGCTGGGGTGTTTTTATAGAGGAGGTCTGAGTGTTTTTATCACGAAAGAGTTTGCACTAAGGGTAAAAAGTTATTTGCCATACTTGTAATGATGGTTCCATCTGGTACATAATAATCACAAAGATATTGTGAGAAATGTGAGATTATGTTTTTGAATATGCACTGTTTTGAAGTATTTTGATTTACACATATTTCCACTTGTTCAAAGTATATGTATACTTATGAATGTCGAACTAACATAACATAAGCTCACTCCCAGCTAACACCCTTTTCATGATGCAGCCACGTTGGCAATTTTGCGTCATTGACCTCATTTTGATTACGTCATCATTGCTTCTTCATTGTTCTTGCACTCTTGTGGCCTCACCATGATCATTGTCTATTGATGACGTCACAATCCTCTTGAGTGCAAAGAGAGGTCAATGAGGCAAAAATGTGAAAAGAGTGTTGGCCATGTTTGCCCGACATTTGCCTGACGTAAATCCGATGTGGATGATTCCGAGCCGACTTCTAGCCAATGTCGATCTAATTTGATGTGTTATCTGATGTCTTGAGACAATCTCATAATTCAAGATTGAATATAAGTTTATGTTTTTTTATTCTTCAAAATTGCATATACTGACAGTTTTAATTTACCTCACAATTTTACAGACACTTTGCCATAGCCAGATGTAATATCGGCTCAATGTCAGCCCAGCATTGCTAATATAAGATGGATTTAGGGCTAATGGGCAACCTAACATTATCTGCCAGTGGTTAGAATTTAAGCTTTTGCATCATAAGTAAATTCTGCTTTTTTAATATATCAATAATTTTGTTATTGCAACTTTCCTTCTTTTTGTTTTTTTTGTACCATAGGTATATGATATAAATTTACTCTATTTTATTGTATGTGGCAATAGTAATAAATGTGAATTTATATAAAAGATTGTTTAAAATATTATATTGCATTCTCTAAAGAAAAATTTTAACCTTGGATTTTAACTAAATATATATAACGTCCTACTTTGTAATAGAATCGCTAAAAGCCTGGTGAACAGGATCGATCGTATGTACAAAGTGCAGACCTAGCATTTGGTTTGTGTAAGGTGCTTACTTGGGGCTACTTTTTACTTGATTGGAGAAAGATGTTGGGTCAAAAAAGTAGTTCAGACGAAGGGTGAGAAAGATGATGACGAATTGTTTGCCTAAAGGATTTGTCTGGTGTGTCTCCTACCTGGGGAACTAGCTTAAACTGATGTAAATATATCTTTAAAAAACTTGAGGAAATCAGGGTTGTTGGATAGAGTTGTTTTGGGAACAGTGAAGAATGTAGGGGTTGAACTATTGCAACTGATGGACGGTGTGATGAGAGTGTTTTAGGATTTTTATTTGATATAAAGTCATTGGAATGCTGCTGCAGCAGTATATGACATGTAATAGAAATGAGGCACGTATTTTTCGTACATTCTACTGCAGATAGCATTCCAAATCGATTCAACATTGGCACGACGTCGGTGATGTTGTACTGAAGGCGTCCGATATTGAAATGATGCTGGCCCAATATGGAATGCGATCTTGGTATTTCATCGGTATACAAATTAGTAAAGAATGAGAAGGTCGTTTTATCATAACTATGATAACCTTGCTGTTTAAGTTCATGCCATCAATGCCTGACTTGAATTCTACTGCAACGTTGCAACTGAACAAAGACGCTGAAACAGTACCTTACTGTCCCAACAGACTGTAAAAATGTCTTCATTTCAAGATTCCTCAGATACCTAGTGCAACATCTGCAGTATCAACGGATGCTGTGAACAGGATCTGTCACGGGTTGTCTGCACCAGTAGTAGCAGCTTCATCAGCCCATTTTACGTCCATGATCAGTCTATACTGGCTCTGCTTACTGGCTGCATGGAGTTACTGGCAGTCAGCAAACAGACTCCACGTAGCAACAGTGATACCTCAAGGCGCCCTTATGCCTGCTTGGATATTTGAAATAGGATATGAACTTAAATAGAACAGAGGGTCTTTTGTAGATTTTTTTGTACAGTAGCAATATTGTGATCTTATCATTATAGTGGCCAGATGTATGTCTAGCTTCCTGGATTCCTTTTGTCTGTCTGTCTGTCTAGCTGTCTGTCCAAAGAAGTTTCAGTTGTTGAAACTTCCTTGGTCTGTCAGCCTGATTCATTTGATACACGAAGTAAGGCTATAGAAGCTGTCTTTTTTGCAGTGCATTTTTTCCAGTATTGCTGTTCTGTTCAGATCCCCTATCTTTTGATATGATATTCTATTTCTTCAGGTCTGTCGACACTTATATAAGATTTCTGCTACAGATCTTTTGCTTTCATTTATATTTTCCTGTTTGCTGTTTTAGAAGCTCCTCCTCCTTATCCTCCTCCTCCTGCTACTGCTCCTCATCCTCCTCTCTCTTCCTCATCCTCCTCCTCCTCCCTCTTCCTCCTCCTCCTGCTACTGCTCCTCTCCTCCTCCTCTCCTCCTCCTCCTCTCCTCCTCTTCTCCTCCTCCTACTACTGCTCCTCCTCCTCCTGCTACTGATCCTCCTCCTCATCCACCTCCTCCTCATCCTCCTCATCCACCACCTCCTCATCATCCTCCTCCCCCTCCTCCTCAATCAATCACTCCCTATTTTCCAAACAATTACAAACTTTAAACACACACAAAACTCCTTGTGTGTTTCTCTGAATCATCAATGTTTGCCAAACTTCGTCCTTCTACATTTGTAGATTTTTCTTGAAGAAATTTAAAAGGCTTGATTTATTTTCCCTTTTAGAAGAACATGTTTAAGGAAGGACACTTTGATAATGACATCATTATGTCTGTCTCCTTTATTTACTCTATGAATCAAAGACCTGGGAAATGTTTGAAGTAAGAAAATTGATTAAGCAAGAATTCCAGGCCCCAAGAAAATGGTTCACAATGTGTACGCTCAGTTTAATGTGTGTTAAAAGAGAATTAACAAGAGGGGATATAGAAATCTATTGAAGTGTGTTTGTGTGTTTGATGTGGGTTTATGTTTTGATGATTTAAATTCAATGAGCTAGACTTTTTCCAGTTAAGGAAATCAGTAGTTTTCGGTCAATATTATATTTTAGCTATTTTACTCGGATTCTTTGATTCATGTAATAGCAGAATTTTTGCCAGGCTGAGGCTCAGAAACTACAGAGATATCTGAACCTGGTAAAGATTACTAAATTAATTGGTTCCTAGAATAATTACCTGTATACATAGCGATGAGTTTGTATCGTTAAGTAACTGCAGAAATAGCTCTTTTGTATCTTATTTCCTAAACCTGAGTTGCTTTTGAATTCTTCCATCATCTTCTCTCTGCTCTATTTATATACATTAAAATAGCCATGTGATTTTGGTACTAACAAATCCTGAAATAATCCTCCATCAAACTCCAAAGTCATATTTCAAGCAAACATTATTTATTATCTTCATATTCTCATATATTCTTCCTCCCCCCCCCCCCTTTCTACCTCTTTTTCTACTTTTTTTACTTCTTTTTTTACTTCTTTTTCCTCTCAATTCTTCCCTTATGTGTGTTTGATCAAGGGCTCCACAAAGGAAGAACTCCCCTCTCTTTGAGGCGAATTGTGTGTGGTCTCATTACTGCACGTGACAGCCTCCTGATGCACGTGCGTGTTATAATTGCACCTCAGTTGCAGGAGAGTTCCTGGGGAGAATTCATTATCCTTCCCATATTTCTTCCATTTTTTGCTTGATTTTCCCCAAAAATCAGCATGGGAACGTCTTGATTTTTCACGTCTTGATCACACAACTTAATTGTGTCATGTAATTGCCTATAATTACAGGATGTCTGCAGGCTAGGTGACATACTTTTGGGACAAGAGATAGATTTGATTTTTCTTGGATATTTGTTTTATTGTATTGTTCACGTAGGCTGACATATGACAGCAAACGAATGGTTTAAGCTATTGCCAGTTTTTTTTGTCAGATTCCAGTGCAATTTCTGCATTTATATTGCAATGCTAGTCAGTTTGGATGATTTTGGTGTGCACTCCTATTCCTGTCTTTGTTTACCAATTCTAATAAACAATGATATTCTATAACAATTCAACCCATCAGTGTAAGCTTTGATAATTGATCCATTCCATTTCTCAAACAATAGAGCTTAAAGTTAAACAAATAATTCGTAACACCGTAGACATACAAGCTAGACAGCCAGACAGCTGGACAGCTAGACATACCCTGATAACATGTAACGTCAGCCCGATGTTGGCACGATGCTGGCCCGATGTTGGTCCAATGTTTGCCCGATGTTGACCACATCAGGCTGAAGTCTGTTAAATGCTATCTGGGTACAGACTGGCAGATAGACTGGCTGACAGACAGACAGACTAGCAGATAGACTGTCAGACAGTCTGGCAGACAGACAGCTAGACAGACAGCTAGACTGGCAGACAGACTGGAAGAAAGACTGGAAGACAGACTGGCAGACAGACTGGCAGACAGACAGCTAGACAGACAGCTAGACAGACAGCCAGACTGGCAGACAGGCAGACCGACAGACCGACAGATAGACAGTCAGGTAGACAGACAGACACCTACATCGTGTGAAAGGTATGCCAATTGCTCGTGGCTATTTTACACCCTTTACCTGTAGATGTTTACAAACCTGGCCAAGTGCTATTTTAGTATTTTTTCCTGTTCTACTATCTTTTAAACACCTTCTTTAAAACCCATCAGACAAACATCCCTCTTCCTGTGTTTTTAAAATGTTCTACCTTTGGCTCTCCGCATCTTTTTTTTTTCTTTCTCATTTACTTCACATTTTTTCTGCTGCTAAGCATCTCATCACTCAGCATCAATCCATCCTCAGCAACCGAAACTCTTTCGCAGCCCTCATCACATTATTAATGACCCGAAGAATAGGGAAGCTTTTTTTTTAAGAGCTACTTTGAACTACAACAGGTGAATTCTATTTGTGTGTCTCTATTTATTTAACTGAATATACTGACAATAACGAAGTATGGAAGTAACAGAATTGACAATGGGATTTACATATCATAGGTGGAGCCTGTTTTGTTATTTTGTGTTAGATTCATCTTGTTAGATTTATTACCAAAATAATTTACCAATGTTGTGATAAGAAAATAAATCAGTGTGTATGCATTGTGTTCTATGCAATCCTCTCCTATATGGTATAACAGTAAGTAAAGTGAGTATACCTATCCTATCCTACCCTATCCTATCCAGTATCTAACCATCATAATGTATTTCATCCTATCCTATCCTATACTATCCTATCCAGTATTTAACCTTCATAATTTATTTCATCCTATCCTATCCAGTATTTAACCTTCATAATGTATTTCATCCTATCCTATCCTATCCAGTATTTAACCTTCATAATGTATTTCATCCTATCCTATCCTATCCAGTATTTAACCTTCATAATGTATTTCATCCTATCCTATACTATCCTATCCAGTATTTAACCTTCATAATGTATTTCATCCTATCCTATCCTATCCAATATTTAACCATCATAATGTATTTCATCCTATCCTATCCTATCCAATATTTAACCTTCATAATGTATTTCATCCTATCCTATCCTATCCTATCCAATATTTAACCATCATAATGTATTTCATCCTATCCTATCCTATCCAATATTTAACCTTCATAATGTATTTCATCCTATCCTATCCTATCCTTGCCATTTGTATTAGACTAATTCACAATAACATTTATAAGACAGGTACATCAAAATGCTCCTACATCTTCTGCAAAATGTATACAAGAATCAATTGTATTGGTACTGCTTTATGCATATTCTGGAGATTATTTAGTGTTCAATAAAGAATGTTATAGATCAATCTGCTAACTGACTTGTCTGACAGAAGTACACACCTACACAAAATTTAGCAATAATAAATATTTTTTTTAACCGTAGCAACACTCGTCTGATGTCTGACGTCATTAAACGTGCCTGGGTGATTGCTGACGTCATGACACAACTGCTACTCTTCATGAAAGACTGTTATTCATATTTTTCTGAGTTAATTTAAGTGTAAATGGCCCTGCTATCCAGATGTGGGTATCCCAGACGCTTTCCTGATGCATGTACTTTGAAAAAACAAAGAGTTCAACATCTCCATGTGGATGTTGCTTTTTTCATTCTTGCAACTTCCTCCAGTGAGGCCCCCTGGTGTTTAAGGAAGAGGTTTATTTCTTTGTTGTTAAGGTTTCGAAGGCTTCAGAAGCTCCTTGCACAAAATATTAGTTATGTTATAATTATTTTAATAAATTATGCAAGGTTACAACATGTCATGTATTTTTCATAGACCATGAGTAAATAAGTCCATGTGTTCCTGAGATATAGCTTAATAACATCAAATTTAATTGAATCATGGGAAAACTATCATTCAAATCCAAATTAAATTTTGCCCCATGTTACGTTTATAACATATGATATTGTAGAATCATTGCCAGTAAGTACTGTTTTATTAATTTGTATACTTCAAATATTAATGTCATTTGATCTTTTCTCCCCAAAATTGATATGTTACATTGTCTAGTTGCATGACTAAATATCAAACTTCCCCAAGAATAAACATACAAACTTATCAGCTAGTAGCAGTACCACTGTTCGTAGTAACAACCCTTGGGAACAATGTACTGTAGGCCTGTTTTAGATACACATACCATGCAATATGGGTTATATCAGTACCAACCAACACCACTATCTGATATCAACCATTATCTCACGCTGTGGTTGTCAGTTTACATCAATGTCTCAATAGACCAGATTTGGAATTCTTATCGATGAAACCTGACCACACACTAGGCTGCTATCTCCCTACCCACTGGGCCACTGTGCGTGTGAAATGTGATAGGATAAGTTTCTTAGTGAACCTGTTTTTACTAAAGCTTCTGAGTCACAATAATGAATGTTTCCAGGTTTTCTGGTTGTGATACAGTTGAAACTGACAGATGATAAGGCCAGTCAGACACTGGTGCTGTCCCTAATGTTACATGTGTGCGTTTTATGGCGGTTATAATTTGTGAATATATACATAGATTAATAACGATAAATGTCTTTTAAAGAAGCACAGAAGATCATCGATATAAGACCAATGCATGCTGGGAAATTAGTAGTTGGTCATACTGGTTGCAGCTGCCTTTATGAACAGTTTATCTCACTATTGATAAAAAAAAAAATTATAATAATAATAATAGGATATACCAAACAATAAATGTCTGGCAGAATGCAATGAGGCGTAGTTTTACACTAAAAGTAGGCCTTTCTTTGCCTAATGAGGCTGTTTGGTATCAATGGTGTTTCCTTACTCTTACTTGTCCTTAAATTGACTTTAAAAATCACTCAAGCAAAGTAAATTGGGGATTAGTATGCACTTCATTGCATTTGGCAGTAATGACTGAATCTGCATCATCACAGATCTATGTATACCTTCAAAATTCACAGAGAAACAGTAATCTTGGCAACGAGGCTTCACTGTATTAGTCACAGAAATGTAAGTAGGTCATGCTGAGATATCCCGGATGAAAATGTATCCATGATCTCTGTCAGGGGGGATTAAAAACTCTAGTGGATAATCTGCTCCAAATGGGCGATAATAGGGAACAGGTTATGGAGCTGGCTTCTGGTACTACGTTAGCAAAACATTCCTGCAAAACATTTACTCTTAATAGTTTTATCGTCCAAACACATAACTCCTAGGTAACAAACAGCCACTTCCTTGGCTTTTTAGAAGAAAGAAAATAAATATACCAAACTCCAATGTCATTCAGTAGTAGTAATACTATGAAAGATAAAGGTATGATGCATTAGTTGTGTTGGCCATTTTTAATTCTTAGGTTATTTACAGTTGTTTACTGACTTTATTATTTGCTAATTAATTATTTTATTTGATAAATAATGTAAGTATTTATTGTTCTTTATTCCATTTTTTGCTATGAATATAGTTGTTTACATTCTAATTGCTAATTTGTAATCGAATTCTAAACAGCAATTTGGAAACATTCGTTGTTAAAGGTTGTAACGTGGTGTGGACTCCAGTGAAATTCTGTGTCTCTAAGCCTAATTATTTCATCATTACATCTGCCTTTGATGTTTGATTGTGAAAGTGACTATGCTTCGATTAGGCCAGTGGCATGTAGACAAGGCCAAAAGAAATTAAACTAATATGACACCAGTTTAAATGTTAAATGTGTTATTTCCACGAAGTCATATTTTACCTACAATTTACACCACAAAACTGTTATAAGTTCCTTTGACGTGGTAAACCCCACTTGAATTTCTTATGAAATATCATAATATAACGACCTAAGTTTAAAACAGAAATTACTTAGTGAAATGTCATAGTCTAGACCTATTCTTGACATTAAATTGGATCGCAAGCACTGAAAAAACACATAGAAAATATATACTTGGGTAAACCAAGATATATATGACTCCATATTTTTCCGCATGTTTTATTATTTATTCCTGTGTGGTTCTCATTATTACCACATGTGTGATGCTTCATGTGAAGTGCAACGGCACAGAAACTAAATTTCTACCTGATAGAATACATATGAAGTTAGTCTGAGATCCAGCCAAAGTTCATGGTGTAGATATCTATACTTAAATGATAAAGCATAGACCTTGAGGGCTTAGATAATGCTTACTTTTTGCTATTCATGCTTAGTTTAATCTGCACTTAATGCTGTGTTTCTAGGAGGAAATAAGCATGGTGTTTATGGTTAAATCTGGTTGGCTGCAGTAGGGTTTATTATGAATGCACTAAAAAAGCAGGCACTGCCAGACTCAATAAAGAAAGCAATTAAAATTGTGCTCAACTAGGCATAAAGAAGGAAACGCCATTTTAGAGTTTGCAACGCATTTAGAGCGATTTCCAGGCTAATGTCATTGGTGCGTAATACATTATAAAAGCATTAGTTGTTATGTTTCTTTATTAAATTCTGTAATAACTTCTATCATTTATATTCCTTCCTTCCTTTCTTTCTTTTCCGTTCCTTTTTTTCTTTTCTTTTCTTTCCTTCCTTCCTTCGAAAACGGTTTGAATCCCTTCTTGCGACTAAATTGCTGAATTTCAATTTACAATCAGAAGTATGTTGTATATCACCTAGGGTTCGCTCTGTTACACCTTAAACTTAGTTTAGTCTTCCAAACATTTCAACTGACTGTAGTTATGTGGGAAAACTAGCAGCTAACAAGACTCGCATTGCTTAATTCGAGCTGGAAAGTTGGGATGAAAATCAGATCTGACGGAAGCCTGGTGAATGAAACCAACTTCCAATTTAATTAATGAAGCCTCAACAATGACGTGCAGAGGGTTTATCTGTGAAAAAAAACAACCAGGGAGGGAGACCATTGCATTATAGCAGAGATGAGTGGCCTAATGGTGTTTTCTGACTGAAGTCCAAGGTTCAATTTCTCTTTAGGAGGTGCATCACAACTGGAACTTCAGGAAGTAATATGGCCTTTGAAACGTCAATGTGATATGTAATGCCTTCTCCTTGGTGTCTGTGCTGGGACAAGTAACAGAGCTGCCCAATTGGATGAATGCCTGATCTGGTGTGGACTCCAAGCCTCACTATCTATCTATCTATCTATCTAAATATCTATCTATCTATCTATCTATCTACCTGTCTATCTATCTGTATATCTGTCTGTTTATCTGTCTATATGTCTGTCTGTCTATCAATCATCCGTCTATATATTATTTGTCTATCTATCATCCATCTAACTATAAATCTGTCTATCTGTCTATCCATCTATCAAGATAACATGACTTCCAGTAACCTCTAACATTCATCCTGAGCAGATGCAAATACTACTTTTCTAATAACCCAAACACAACCGAAAACACTAAAAGAATACCCCTTTCTTGCATTTAACCCCTCAGCATCTGTACTATCAGTGTTTATCTCACCCTTTTTTGTGATGAGGGTTTGTTGAGTGCATGAACCACATCTTGATGCAACTATGTGACAGGATGATTGTAATGGACGATCTCTCTCTTCACCTGTGAATTCAGATATGTTCTTGTTGAATCTGATAATCTTTATGGGCCACAGGGAACACCCTTGTGGCACACCTTGTTGCATACCTCACTGCAAGGTTTACCATCTAGGCATGCAACATATTCTTTGCATTGGAACTATGGCACTTATCTGACACATAGATTAATGTCTTTGAATTATGGGCTACCTGACATACCTGATAGATTGCTAATACAAAAGTGATGTTAGGATAAGCGTGCTTGTGGTGTTAGGTTACTCAGAGTGTGAACAAAACACGTGTACAGAGATTAAGAAAAGTGGAAGAGAAATCCAGGTATTGTATAATAAAAGATAAATAAAGAACCTGAAACAGGCTGACTGACTGACTGACTGACTGACTGACTGACTGACGTGCTGACTGACTGACTGACTGACTGACTGACTAACTTTTACTTAGTTACATTTACTTAGTTACTTTTACTTTGGATGAACAAGCTTTTACTTACTTACTTTTACTTACTTTTTAGTAGACCTTTGTTCATACCATCATGTAAGTGCTATTGGGTTTTACAAAACTCATTTATAATTTTTGATTATTGGAATCTATAGAGATAGGAATACCTGTGTACATATATGATTGCATATGCTCGTTACCATGTATACGTGGTCTTTAGCCACGGCATTACGTGTAGTTACTGTAACAGCAGCACTCACCAGGTCTAAAACAAGGGTTTCCAGTCTCTCGTGTGTTTAGTCAAATTGTAATTAAACGTGTGCCTTATCTATAAACCTCTTTCTGGTTACGTAAACATCTAACTAGTTATTTTCTGGAACCCTTTGAGCCCCCAACAAAACCCTAGTACCCGGAACCTATTTTCATTTATTATCGCCCACCGTCTTGTCTGATACGTCAAACCCTTTCCAGGCCATTGCTGCCTGCCAGTTTGGAACTGAGAAACTTCGCTTAAATCTTCCCTCTCATCAATATAAGTCACTTGCAAGTCTTAAATCTTCTTTGCAAAGCAAAGCAAAGAAGCTTACGACAGGCTACGTCTCGGGAAGGGTTTTGTTTTCCCTGTCCCCCCCCCCCCTTTTCTCCCCTTTCTTGTTTTTATGTATAAGAAAAAATCGCACGAGATTTCAAGGAGGAGGTGCGGAGTTAACAATACATTCGTATCATCTCATTATTACGTCTGCTGTTATTGATTGATATTTTTTGAAGTTGTTTGTATTAGTTTAGTGGCAAATAGACTCTACAACTCAAACGTTTATTGTCCAAGGTATAGCCCTAGTGTGGATATATACAGAGTTTCTAGTGATAGCCATCATTTAGTTATAAGTTCATTCTTTGGTAGTTGTACATAATTATCATAAACACAGGAACTATACAGTGTTTATGCCCGGTTGATTCAATTGTTAAGGATAATGCTGACGTCACTGGGTTCAGATCGAAGCATTTTGTACAGCCCTTTCTCTGCGTGTTGTCACCTATAGGCCAAGCGACCTAATAATGGACATTCTTAGCTAGTTTACCTAGTTAAACAAAATGATTGGTTAAACTATGTAGCCGATAGGCTGAGTATAGACTTAAGAAATCTTCTCTAAAAAATACAAGAGAAATGGATTCATATTTTTGAGTGGAGACAATTTGTGTGAATTGCCTGCTTGTCATTAATCATTCCGTAATTTAATTTGTTAGACCTTTTAAAAGAGAGAGAAATTGATTAATTTACTTCAGATGAGTGAACGAGCAAATCATATAACTTAGTTAAAATCAACTCACAAACAGTAGAATGTTATAATTGCACATTAACATTTCATTTTTCTATTTTTTCCCCCTATTTTTACATGTTTCTGAACGAGCAAAACATATAACTTAGTTAAAATCAACTCACAAACAGTAGAATGTTATAATTGCACATTAACATTTTATTTTTCTATTTTTTCCCCTATTTTTACATGTTTCTGTCATCCTATTATATTACCAATTTGAACAGAAGGTTATTTCAACTTGCCCACGGGCTAAAGACATGCTGCATTGTTTTAAATACAGTGAAACTTGTATTAACCGACCACATGTACTCTTTGAAAATATTAATATGATGAAGTTCATTTTTTAATATTAATTTAATGATGTAATAATGCTTGTGTATGACCAACTACCACAGGCAGACGTCCACACTGTGACACATTTACCCCCCTGGTGGGGTGTATTACATGCCTCAGCGCAAACACCAAGTACAAAGCAATAATGATACACAAATTATATTAGCACTGAAAAGAAAAGTCTTCATTTTTAAGTCTTAACCATACAAAAGATGGAAGAAACTTCAGATACAGGATCAAATATCATAAGATACTTCCTCCTAAATACAGCGAAGTCCTCAAAATCATATTTAAAATCCCCAAAAGTCCCTTCCAGTGAAGCACTCCGTATTATTTAGAGTGTGTCAAGTCAAACAATCAGTTCATATGTTGCTGTGTCGCCGCGAGCACAGAAATGTTGCACTATCAAAAATCCTGCAACAAATCTATCATTTTGACAAGATGCTATTGTTTCAGCAACAGGGCTTGAAAACTCGTGTACTGCACTTGAGTAAGTGCTTTTGTGTAGAGAGTAGCGGTGTGGCTTAAATGGATATTAGTTTTTTTAATTGCCTGCATACGGAATAAGTAAAAGTGCATCTATTTTAAGGTGAGTTTTGTTTTTGATTCAAGATTTGCAGGAGTAAATATAAAGTAATATTTGTAATGTATGAATTTTTTTTTTATCTTCTATGTGTACAGTTTTTACCTGTTCACCAACAATTTATCTATCTATCAATCTAGCTGTCTATCAATCAATCTGTCTATCGATCGATCTATCTATCTATCTATCTATCTACCTATCAATCTGTCTATTGATCGATCTATCTATCTATCTATCTATCCATCTATCTATCTATCCAGCTATCTATCTAATCTATCTATCTATCTGCCTATCTATCTATCTATCTATCTATCTATCTATCTATCTTTCTATCTTTCTATCTTTCTATCCATCTATCCATCCATCTATCCATCTATCCATCTATATATCCATCTATCTATCTATCTATCCATCTATCTATCCATCTATCCATCTATCTATCCATCTATCCATCTATCTATCCATCTATCCATCTATCTATCCATCTATCTATCTATCTATCCTACTGTATATTTCATTTCGTAACTTTCGTTCTCTTTTTTCCTCCCTACTTGTTTTATTCATTTATCGCTTATTTATTTGTGTTTTGATATTTATTACTTCTTAAAATTAATTTAAGAAAATATTCTTGTTAATTATTAAGTTCAACACCCATAAAATATAAACGTCTCTTGAATTCAACTCAATAAGAAATTGGGAATAATTAACTTTAACTTAAATTCTCCAGGCATATACGTGAGATAGCCATTTGTTGCATGCATGTTCAATGTTTTGTCGATGTTGGCTCATTAAGTGCAATAAGCACCCAACAAACCCCAGGCATGCTATCAGTTAAGGAGAAAACGGTCATACATTAGTCAGTAGAACCTGCAGCTAATGTTCGGATAATATTCTTTTGCCAGTAGTTAGTGTGTCTTTGTAAGTATAGACAGTTTGCCACAGGCGATAATGCATTTCTGCTTTTGTTTTTATTTGGCAATTCTTAGTTTTTGTCTTGTAGATCATTACAGTAATGTACTTTAAGTAATGGTTATACTCCACTTAGACTGTTTTCCTATTGTTCTGAGCGGGCAATAACCAACGAAAATGTTAGTTAACTCCCTCCTGAGGGCAAACTGAACTGTTATGCGTAATAAAGGCATTAAAAACCAACAATCAAACAAATTAGTAAATATGCCTCATGGAGTATAAGTGAATTATATCTCTCATAGTCTGGAGTTAACGAACATTTTTGTTGGTTCTATCCCTCCGCCATCGGCGTCAGGATAAAACCAACAAAAATGTTAGTTAACTCCCTCCTATTCGGAATATAACAATTACTTATTGCATTTTGTATGAATTAGGCAGCTGCTGGACACATTACATTGGAATTTTAAAACAATAAATGAATTATATTACAATAATAGATGGTGAGGAGTCCAACATGGAGTTTTATGGGATGAGGAAAAATTATATTGGCCATGGTGAACTCCAGGCCAATATAATTTTTCTGATTCCCGCATTACTCTATGTTGGGCGACACCGTCCACCATTGCTTATATTCTCATTGTACCACATTTCCGCAGCCATCCAACATACTGTACAGCCAGGGGCCCCGTTTCATTTCAAAATGTGGGGGGGGGACATATTGACCTTTATTCTGGACACCAACAGTCAAATCGTTATGTTGGTACAAAAAAAGTGGGGGGGACTTGTCCCCCTGTCCCCCCCTAAAACGGGGCCCATGTGTACAGCCATCCAACATTCTCTGCTGCTGTACAACATACAACTGTGTTGGATGACAATGAAGTATTCTGATTGGCTCACAGCAACTGAGTGGAGAATATAGTGGAATAAGCAGTGATTATGTGAAACATGCTAACTTAAGTTTTATATTGTGACTGAACTATTAAAATAAGAATATCACTCATTAATTCTACAGTATAAATGCCTGATACAGAATAAACAGGACAAGATCGGTAATTTTCGCGCCATGACATAACTTGTTTTTGTTATCTACAAAACATCGCCAGTATAATGAGTCGCCCCTAACCATAATGGTATCATATATATTGTGCATCAAGACAAAAAATCTCAACAAACTGCAGGAGACGCCTCTGCATACCCACGGGCAAGGAAAAACGGCATTTTGTGAAAGAAAAATAGCCTTGAGTGATAGTTACGTATTCTGAAAGTCTGACAAAGTTTGGTAATAGATATTCAAGTCAAAGTCATCGGCATATAAATATTGAAGTTTTAGTTGTTTTTTCTTCTTTTATTTTTGGTTTTTCAAACTTCTTATTGGTATGTATAGTTTATATTATGGTATTTTATATAGTCTATAAACTGTCCTGTGTGTATTTTTTCCATTGGAATATGTCATAATCTCTCCAAAATTCAATAAAATAATAACATGTATTTATCAATTACTATACCATGCACATAAGTCGAAAGTTCGTACATTTTTCTTTGACATCAAAGTAACGCATACTTTATTAATACCCATTGTTGACACTCAATTCAATATTTCTGCAATATGGACATGAAAAATAGCTATTCTATCACATGATAAATAGCTATTCCATCACTTTATTGAGTTATCACAACTAACGAGCATTTCATTCGCCTGTCAAGCATTCTAATTGTTGGGAGGCAATCTTGAGAATTGTGCTCAGCAGGCCGTTCAATTTGAAACGAAATCTTCCGTGAAATCATTCACAATATTCTAGCTGCAAGATGAAATTAAATGAAATAGAACGAGTCTCAAATGTCCATAGATTCACATTTAATCCACGTTGAATATTCGAATCAAATATTCATGGCAGCAGAAAAACGAAAATATGTGAACTTGGTGGATTTCAATAGAAGGGTAACCGACCGGAAGGACCTGTTGCTTAGGACTCTGTTGTCATGGCAACGAGGTATGGTTGAATGTCTTGACCGTTTAACTGACCTGAGAAATGTTATGAAATGCCATGTCACTACAGATGTTAGTATTTCATGCGTGATAACATTATCTGAAATTATCTATTTTTAGTCCTGTGTCTGTATTTTTGTCATCTTTAATCCCATTTTTCTTACTTTCTGACCTCTCCTCATTCTTTTATCTTTATTTCCCTTTATTCTTTCTTGAGATATTTTACCTTTTTGTTCCTTCGTTTATTGCTGTTGTTTCTTATTCTGTCTTTTCATTCTTCCTAACTGGTTTGTATTTGTCTTTATCAATTTAAGAATGTTTTCTTTCTTTCTTGCTTTCTGTCTTTCGTTCTTTCTTTCTTGTTTTCTTCTTTGTTTCTTTCTTTCGTTCTTTCTGTCTTACTTTCTTTCGTTTTTTCTGTCTTTCTTTCTTTCTTTCTTCAACTAGTTGAATCACTCAGTTTCCTTCATTTATTTCGTATGTTGTATTTTCTATCCAATTTCGCAGAAAAAGACTTGAATAGAATAGCTGAGGCCTGCTGAATGTGGGAACCCAGCTTGTGTGTAAGACATCAATTTAACATGGAAGTAATTTGAGGCTGGTTCATTCCACAATACACTGAGTGTTCCTGGATTTAAATATACACCAGAATTAAGAGGCCAGCGCAACACAGGGATACCTCAGGGTGAGATATGTCTCCAGTGTATAGAGGCACAAGTGGATAGGTACCAAAGAAAGTGACATCGCAAATTGTCTTGCTGATGAGAAAGACCCATGCACTGAATGCGAGATCAGATAAAAGAAAAGGATGGAAACAGTTAGGTGCTAAACAAAGGCAAGGTCACTATTCAAGGTCACTCTTCGTTCGTTGTGATCATCTCTTTTGATAAAGACCATAGAATATTTTGTTCATAATATGGAATGATATCTCAGTGTACAATGTTTGTTATTGCTCAGTGGTGCAAGTCTGAAGCTCAATCAGCTAAAGTCAATCTGCCAGAGGCAGACGTAATGATGAGATGATAAGGCTTGGGGTATACACCATGTTTGACATTCATCCATGGATAGGGTCTTTTTGCCCCATTTTAGACACCGCGTTCAAGGGACTGCCCATTTAAAGTGCGAAAAACATTTAGCTGCGACTGCTTTCATGGAAGGCACTTGGGCTGGAAATCAAACCCAGGACCTTCAACAGAGCTGGCCCGGGCCTCAACAACTGGACAGCTCTGTATGAATTTTGATATGGATAGATGGATGAATCGATGAATTGATGGATCGATCTAGAGATTTTAAAATAAGGCTTCTCAACACTTAAAAATGATATGACCAAACACCCTACAAACACAATAAGTTTTCATCTTATTGTATGCTGCATGTTGGGAGAATATTTATGAAAATTATACCAAATACTATTCTAAGGATGTTGCTGCAATATTTAAAATGTAATTCAAGTGGTAAAATTATTTCGACAATGTTGTTTGGTAATATCAGTTATGATGTTTCTGCAGGCTTTTCTAGTGTTCACACTTCTATGATGTAATAATATGCTCGGCTTATATTGATATAATGTCAGTTAAAATAATAATTTATATGTTGTGTCAGTATGTTGGTAATGTTTGTGGGAAATATTATCTAAAATAATAATAATATCACCGTGTGATAATGTTTTCTACAATATTTAATGAGCAAGCGATACAGAGCTGTATTTTATGTATGAACGCTTTATAAAATAAATTATTATTATATATTATTATTATTATGTGAGGATGTTTTGGCAATTATTGTTGGGAATATTACTTGAAAAAATTACTGGCAATTTTTTAGGGTCCACACTTTAATATTGTGACAATGTTAATCAAATATTGTGGCATGAATATAACAACCTGTTTTGCAGGGCAAATACAGTTCTGATGTACCCTTACCACAATGAGAAGTTGCACTGTACCATTAAATTGCGTTCCTAATTGATTTGATATATATCGAGTAAAGCTCTAGTGTCAGATACACCCATATTGCATTCACTTTCTTGCAAGTCCTAGAAACCTCATTAGTCCTGGAATGAGATCCATTACTAACATAAGACAGATCACTGGCCCAAGAATCTGATGCCCTTATAAGGAACTGGCCCCCACGTGATCTCGTCACGTGACAAGTGTCGTGTGACCCGCAGATCACATGACTATTGCGACAGTATCAAGTGCTCGTATTATATTAGTGGAGGTTAATTAGCGAGCTGGATGAAGTGTGCTATTGTATTATGCCAAAGAGTAGTGTAGAATGTATGGGTATTGATTGGGTCTCATGGGGAGGACTGGAGTAGATAGTATATTTCAGTAAATGTTGCCATGGAGATTACAAACTAGGCTAGAGAATGGAGTTTATTGTGATTATTACACCAAGCTGATCAAAGCCTAGTATCTCATTAAAAGTCATATTAATTAAGGGCCACACAAAATTTTGTTGGGCCAGAAAATTTTGTTATTCTCCTTCAAGCTAGTGTAAATTTTACTGGTCTTAATAGAGAGGTGGTCTTATTAGAGAGGTGAAATATGATATCAAGAGAACACTTCGGAAAAAAAAATTTACGATTGGTGTTATAATTGTTAGATGGTCTAAAAAATGAAGTAGTCTTGAAGTGTGGTTCCAACTTGATCTTTTTGGAAAGTTCATTGCCAGGAACTATGTCTGGTAACGTGACTGAAAGTCTCATTGTATAATTGTGTATTTTAATTTTTTTAAGTCCCTTCTGAATTGTTTCTCTTCAGAAAAGTACAAATGAGTAAATTGTAATTGAATTCCTTTTTATTACCTTCAGCAGCCTTAGTCTTACCATTTGGCCATCAGGACTCCACTAGGCAAGTGCTTTATGCCTGAGTTTTATGCAGGCACCGCACGTAAATGTCCACTTATCCAAGAGACTTAGCAGATATTCCACCAATCAGGAAACACCACTTGCAGGTCACGTGGGGCCAGTGGTCATGTGACACAGGTGTTGCCATGACAACAGGTATCAGCATTGCATTGTGGGTGCTTAATCCTGTAGGCCACTAGGGATTGAAGTGGGAAGCTTTCCTAGTTAATAAGTAAATGTCGTGGCATGGGTAGTGCATTTGAGAGGCTCTAGGTAATATTAGAAGTGGCTGAATGGTTAATGGTAATTGGTTGTATACTCGGAGGGTCCTGTGTTCGATTTTGACCAGTAATGGACCAGCATAATATGGAGAGAAATGCTACTAATAAGTCAAACTCCAACTTTGTAACTGGTAACATTACCTCCCTGCAACAATTGGGGGGGGGGGGGACCTAGCTCAGTGGTAGCATACTGGGCATCCAACCGCTGGGCCCCAGGTTCAATTCCTGGTCAAGCCTAAGTTGGATGGCTGTTTCATCCTTCGTCTCATTGCCATGGTCCCTGCCTGTCCTAATTAGCCCAACTGGTGCAGAAATACAGGACGTAAACCCCTAATCCACTTATCGACCCTGTAAACATTAAATGTAAAAAGTTTCCTATCTTCCCTCATTCTTATAGCCATTATTCTTGGCAACAGAAAAACCTCGATCGAAATATTTATCAACTATCTACAGGGATGTTTCATTATCAATATCAGTTGGAAAGTTGGGGTTTGTCTTATCGTTAACTTGTCTATCCAGTTTGTGCTTCGCCTCATTTGGTACGAAAAAACTTGACCAAGTGGACATTCGTTTTGAATCGTGTCACAATATTAGGTCGAGAATTTTGGGTGTGAGGTAAATTAGTTAACGGTTTTTCTGCTCATATCATTATGGGTTATATTCCTGGATGAGACATAGTATTATGCCAATTTTATAGAAACGGCAAATGAGACCATGATAAAAATATGATGTCAATTTATATTATCATCAAAAATATAAATTGTTTCTGGATGCTATCTTGATTGCAAATTATCAATCAATTAATCAATCAAGAAAGCAAGTGAGTAATCTGTTGTTGCATTATCCATTCTCTAGAATTGCTGCCAGACGTATGTCTGAATGAAAAAGAGCTTAAACCGCATCTTATAGTCAATAATAACTCAATATTATCCATTGATACCTGACCAGCTACCAGTTCAAGAGTACATCATTAATGTACTTTATACTCAGTGACCTTGTTATGATCTTGGGGTCAATGGGTACTCTGGTATTAAGTAATCAATGGGATCAAAGAGTCACCTGAAGTGATCCAGCTTACCTGTTAATGATGCCTTGCAGGTGTGAATTTAACACCTCTGCTAATTGACCACCCAAGCATCAGTGTCCTGGATATCTGAGGTCACTATTTGATGCCATGGGTTTCAGTCTGTGCTACCATTGTTGTGTTTGCACCACCTTATTTTTCACCTTATCAAAGCCAGGAAAATAAGATGTAGAGGAATGGATACATTTATATATGTAAACTGGTATAGCAGTCTATTGGTACAGCAAGATCTGAATTTAGAAACGAATTTTGACTTTACTCTTGATGCCATCGTTGGTAGAGTTTAGACATAGATTGGATGAGCGAACTTTAGTCATTGCTTACTATATGGTTGTTTATTGCTACTAACATTAGATTGTGATTCTACTTTTGTGGCACAGTTGATTTAATGTATATTTGGCCAAATGTGCCACGTGTTTTCCATGAGAAGGATACGCATGGAAAACGTGTGGTTTTTCGATAATTATAATGAGGCAAAAACCATGCGTTTTCCATGCGTTTATCCAAATGCATGGAAAACGCACATGGCACATTTGGCCATGTATGGTTCTCAATGGTGGAGTGTCCTTACTTCTTAGTTGTGAGGTAATCTGAACTAATATGGGGGCTTTTATACAGCTTGGCCAAATATTTACTTATCTTAATTTCGTGGTTTTCTAAATATCTTATATCTAGGGTTTATTATGTATTCATTGGTCATCTTGCAACCAGTTTCCACTAATTGATATTTGTCAGGCGTTCCATTTATTTATTCAGCCACTGTCAATCTATGGCTAATGCTGGCAACTCGATATTTATGTGGTCAGCAGTCAGTGTATGTTTGGTCACATTACAGGTGGTCCAGGCCGCTGGTCAGTTGGTCATTTCTAGACTAAACTGAGCAGATTGTTTATTATGCTTCAGGCCAGTCAGGTTATCATTAAAACATAAACTGGAATTTCTGCAAAAATCAACAAATTATTACACTGAGGGGGTCACCTAAACCATATGGAGTCACTATACAGTGAACATAGTGACTAAACCTTGATGACGGTGAATCTAAATAAAAATGTTAATGGTTATTGGTTTTTTAATGGTCAATGTAAAAAGGGAACTAAAAGTTTTCAATTTATAGTGACAATATCTTCATTGAGGACTACGCTGTTACCATTTACCAAAGACTAAGCCACTACCACCCTTCCTCTTGTTTCCACATTGAGACAACTATAACTGATGACCTTTGCAAAGGACTGAAGCAAGGAGTCAGTCTATCACCTATGACTAGATGCTGAGCAAGATAGCATCATACTCTATAATCACAGTCTAGCCTTGGCTTTTCACCTTGTTCATATATCTGTCTGTTTCTGCGTTTTCATTTTTGCTTTTGCTTCTTTTATGGAATATGTACTTTTCAGTTCGATACAGTGAATCAAAATGCTGAAAAAAGGGACATAATATTGTCTTTGTGCAGTGTTGGATGGAGGAGGAGGAGGAGGAGGAGGGAGGAGGAGGGAGGAGGAGGGAGGAGGAGGAAGGAGGAGGGAGGAGGATGGAGTAGGGAGGAGGAGGGAGGAGGAGGAGGGAGTAGGGAGGAGTAGGGAGGAGGAGGGAGGAGGAGGGAGGAGGAGGGAGGAGGAGGGAGGAGGAGGAGGAGGGAGGAGATGGAGGAGGAGGGAGGAGGAGTAGGAAAAGGGAGGAGGAGGACAAGGTAGGAGGAAAAGGAAGGAGGAGGAAGAAAAGGGAGGAGGAAGAAAAGGGAGGAGGAGGAGCATTTAGAAAGCTTTCAACTAAGAAAGTTGATAAAGACAGACAGCCAGACAATCACATAGAAAGTTGTTATTGTCGGCCTAGTGTGTTATCGCATATTTGGTTTGAGGAGATACAGTCCTGTAATGCAGATTCTTGCCACTTCGGCTCTGGAACTGAGGGACAAACATTGCTTAAGAGTTTGAACATGCCTTATACAGTGCTTTACAAAACTGATGGCGCCCTTTTCAAAATTGTACACAACAGGGAATCTCTCAAATATCAATCGTGGATGATGTGTCGCTATCTCCACAGGCAACATTACACATACATTTTAATTCTATGCAGATCTTTTCACACACATGCAGATATTTACATACCATCAATTTTGCATAGCACTGTACTGATGTAAACATGTATATTATCAAGTCACTTAGATAGCTACTCCATTATCAATTTCAAGTACAATTTTAACAATACTTTATTCACAAGGCATCATATTCATTGCCATAAACAGTTTTGCATTGCAAACAATGAATCATATACAACACAATGATTATCATCTTATTTTGTCAAATGGAATTCACCAGGGAGGAGTAATATGTACACACTTAATAGCTATGCACTCATTTTTCGCCAATATGCTTTCCTATCTCTGGAGTATATGCTAGCTGAGTGGGCAATATGATTTCACAGATGCATATGCAAAAGAATACACCCAAGGCTACAGGTTTTTAATGCAAATTTAACTGCTACGGAAGCTGGATATATATATGGTGTGCTGTCTAGTGTTGTTTATGCAGTATTGTGTTTTCGATTTGAGATTGGGATTTGCAGGCCTATTTGACTTGTATGCCTTGGTTTTTGTTTGGTTATCATGTAATTGCCTTTACTGAAGGTTAAACAGTTAGATCACTATACCAGGAAAATCTAAATTTTATGCCATGGTCTGCCATGGTCCTTTTGGGTACAATAAAACGAAATCTAGAGCTTTTGGGTATCGAACCCAGAACAATAAGTATACTACAGTCTACCTCTTACACAACTGATTTACAATAAAACTGCCTGTTAGCAAAAACATTGAATCCAATTTTTTAGCAAGATTTTCTTTTCCCTCTAAATCAACATAACCTCATCACTAGGTTTGAAGTAAAATGACAGTGCCTTATGCTGGGTGTCTGTGCCGGGGCAAGTAGAAAACCACGCTTATGAAGTGGAAATATCATCTTATCATTATGTCTGCCTCTGACAGCTGCTCATATATGCACTGAATAAGCTTCAGACCATTAAGATTGAGACATACAATACTGCATAAAATATGGTCGACTGTAGCAACCTGTAACTGTAACTGGCTAAAGCTAGCTGCTTCTGTCTACATCTACCTTATAGTCAACTTAAACTACCACCACTGAAAAAATATAACCCTGGTAAATGTAAGAACTTTATCTAATATATCATAAATATGTATGTACAATCGACATGCATCTTGTCAACAAAAGATTACAAATATGCATAATTCTCAGCTTATGCACCAGATGGTGTTGTTGCATGTACTTTTAAATCCAGCTTTGAGTAGCCAGCTATAGCCAGACAGTTCCGTTTGGTGCCAGGTAGCATCATATAACAAAAGTTGTCTAGCTTTGTCTAGGTTCAATTTGACAGGCCGTTTTTAATGAAACTAACTGTAAATCTTAATTGGAAAATTGAGACAATACTTCGAAGACCACTTATGTCTTTATTGGTGAGCTTCTGCTAAAAAATGTACAATGCCAGCATCTTTGGCAACATGTCCATTGGCATCCTGGCATTCTGTTGCCAAGGAAGCTGTCATTGCCAACTTGGTTGCTAGGGCGGAAAATTCCATAAGGCGGATTCACAAGGTCCCTTCGAATCATGGCCAATAAAAATCATTCGCCTTTTGTTCGAAGCTACTTGTGTGAATATTTCTTGGAAAGTCAGAAAGGTGAATGATTTATTGGACTTTGCCTCAAACGTGTTAGGTAGTAAGTACTTTCTTAGATTTTAACAAGATTTTATATTACAGCTGTATGTATAAGGTAGTGAAAGGTGGCAATTGAGCGGCCTAGTGGTTAAGGCATTTACCGGTTGTCACACACGCTAACTCCACTGAAGGTTCTAGGTTAAAAACCTGGCCCGGGCCCTCTTAGTGTGCTACATCTAAGATGGACGTTGGTCCCAGGCGACGTTGAATTTGTGGTTTTTTATATGGCTATTCATACACCGAACTAATAAGACCATACTTAGTATTATATTTACTGATCTTAATGCTGAAGTGGTCTAACATATTAGGCAGATTACCATAGTAAGAATATAAACCACAAATCCAATTGTCTTAATAGAGAGGTGGTCTTGCCAGGCCTAAGGCAAGGGCTTCCTGTATATCCTATGCTATGCTTCGACTATACTCAGACTATTCACCCACTAGTTGAAGCACTCGAGTAAGGGTGGATAGCTATCCCTTGGGTGAAGTTAACACCATGAAGAGGATAAGAAGGATCTAGCAATCAATAATATGAAGCCCCGCATCTCCTGCCCCCCCCCCCCTTCAGGGAGGGTGACATATGTCATGTGCTGCAGGAGGGTGTTGAATGCCCCCCCCCCTGATGTCACTGTCACCGTTACATTTTGCCCTTATTGTCAGCTGTCATGTCACTATTGACTAGTTTGTTGGCTTGCTAACTTAGTAATACATTGATGTGTAGTGCAGTAGATAATGTGTGTCCATTGCTCAGATTGGCGTTGGCCATTCTGGTGGAAGTCTTTCATGGCTAGGTGGTCGTATTAACGAGATCACTTATGATAGCAATGCACCAATATGGCTGGGAGTTTAAGCTTTTTATGATAGGTTACAAGAGTCCAATTCAAATATCTATCCACCTATCTATCTATCTATCTTATTATCTATCCATCTATCCATTTGTCTATCTATCAATCAAACCAAAACAATCATCTGTGACACATACCAAGAATACGTGCTGACTGGGTAAAAAACTGAACTAACTCGAATAGAGTCAAACTTTTTAGATCAGTAAAATTAAAAAGAAATCTGAGGTATACATCAATTGTGCCACGTGCGTTTTCCATGCACTTCGATAAACGCATGGAAATCGCATGGTTTTTGCCTCATTATAATTAGCTAAAACCAATGCGTTTTCCATGCGTTTATCCTTCTCATGGAAAATGCACGTGGCACATTTGGCCATGTAGAGGAGCTGTCTTTTTTAATATGTTAAGAAGCATCGAATGTGATTGTTCAATTTATACTTAAAAGTTTCATCTGCTGTTTAATGACATCCATATTTGAATTGTAAAGTA
Organism: Alitta virens; assembly: GCA_932294295.1. Classification (NCBI taxonomy): domain Eukaryota; kingdom Metazoa; phylum Annelida; class Polychaeta; order Phyllodocida; family Nereididae; genus Alitta; species Alitta virens. The sequence continues at coordinate 17,522,060 of OW028586.1, read as the reverse complement.
ATGTAAATCGATATTTGCTGTTACCTATATTTCTATATGATTTAGATTTTTTTTCTCTGTCATTGTTAATTGTTTATATTAATTGTGAGTAATATTCGTCGTAGTAATGGCCATATACCTCAGTCTGACGTCAGGTCATATTGTAATTTTAATTGTAAATTCATAGATAACGAAAATAAATGAACTTGAAATGAAGAAATGAAAATGAAAGACTCTGACAGAACGGAGCCAAGAGGTGATGGTTTGGTAACAGTGTCCTGAAAAACTAGATAAAAAAGCTGCCAGGAAGACATGGTATACCTTCTCACAGGTACTGCTTCTTAATATAGCAAACACTTCCCTCTTGTCCCGGGGGCACAATGGCTCAAGTGGTCACCCTAAACCGGTGCTGTGGGTTCGGATTTCCTCCAAGTGCTGGGCTGATTGGTGCTACACATGCAACGGAGAGAATTTGATTCCCCCTCAGGATATATGGATGTATGCTTCCTAAGTGAAAGTTTGGCTGGAAAACTTTATTTTCAAGCGTTGACACGCGACTTAAACTGGTAAATTATATCAGTTACGTCATGATAAGTGTTAAGACATATATAGATAGATACATACATAGATAGATACATAGATACATAGATAGATAGATACATAGATACATAGATACATAGATACATAGATAAATAGATACATAGATAGATACATACATAGATACATACATAGATAGATACATAGATACATAGATAGATAGATACATAGATACATAGATACATAGATACATAGATAGATAGATACATAGATAGATAGATACATAGATAAATAGATACATAGATAGATACATAGATGAATACATACATAGATAGATACATAGATACATAGATAGATAGATACATAGATAGATAGATAGTTAGATAGATAGATAGATAGATAGATAGATAGATACATAGATACATAGATACATAGATAGATAGATAGATACATAGATACATAGATAGATTATATAGATACATAGATAGATACACAGATAGATACACAGATAGATACATTGTACTTAGATAATTCAAAGATAGATATAGCATTAGCTACAACTGGATGTTGATTGCAGGACATGTTAAATTAGAGGTGCATTGTAAACAGTCCCAGATTGCATTCCAAATTGTTTCAATGTTGGCGCGATGTTGGCTATGTCAAACCAATGGAGGCCGATATAGAAAAGGCGCTGGTCCAATTTGGAATGCTATCTGGGCTGAGGCAAGTAAATTGTTGTAAAATGGTGTTATATTGTGAAATATCATTACGTCTGCCTCTGGCAGCTGGTCAGTGACATCTAAGCTGACTGAGCTTCAGACCTAGTAGCATTCAGACAATATTAAAATGCTAATATCATTGAAATATACAGCAACTTGAATAAATCTCAATGCAATATTATTGAAATAATGAAATATGCAGTAACATGATCTAAAAAATATTTAAAAAATTTGTTATCTTTGTTCCTGGTTTCTTGACCTGAAATGATTAGAATTGATTGTATTGAAATACATCAATATCGTATCATTGATATGCTGACAACGTTTTCAACCTCCCCACCTTTCATTTTGGCTGGGTATTAACAGAGAACATCTGTTCCACTAACAGCTAAGTTTCTCCCAAGCTCAATTCTACTCAGAGTGGCCAGAATTTCTGATCAGTTTTTCCCTATTTGCAGCCCAGTGATCAGTTTCTTCCTCCGAGACAGGTGATTGGTTGGCAGGCAGATCACGTGTGACATCCCACAATTCTTAGTGTGGTCACGTGCCGTCTAGCCCTGACCCCATTGGCTACTCTGGTCCCCCATAATTCCTTGCGCGCTTCCTGTTTGTGGTCTGGTTTCCGTTCAGAGGTCGAGTTCTATGTTGTCAGCTCTATGTCAATTGTATAGCTGAGACAGATTATCTAGCTAGTAGATTGTGTTTGTTCTGCTGTTTATACAGTACTTTCCAAAAGTTATGAATTCTTTCAAAGAAACAATGAAACTACACAACAATAGTCTCATTGTCTGGTGTCAATATCTAGCTATGGGTAACACGTTCTTTAAACTGGAACTACCATTAAAAAGTTTAGGTCCAGTCTCTTTGCATGATAAAAACACACTGTTTCCAAACCATCGAAAGACATTTTACAATTGTTTATAGTGACATTTTTATAAGCTAAAGAATCATATCAAGTTTTAAACTTAGTTTTTATCAAAATTTGGGACATTATCAATTATGTAATAGTTTGATTAATTCGATACACAGCAATAAAAATTCTACATGAAAAAAAGACAAATATTATAATCATATAATTCAATAAAGTAATATATTTCAACATGAAAAATGTAAAAAGTCAATTTTATCAATGTCAATGTTTCTATACTGGAAAAAAACAACACGAAATGCATGAATAAAAATGAATGAATTAATTAATAAATCACACATATCACTGCATGAATATTAAAGTATTATAAAAATGTAAACTCACATAAATATTATTTTGGCGAAATTTTTAATACTATACACTAGCCAATGCATTTTGTATCGGTCAATTAAATCCAATATGCGGCCAAAAACACGAAAGAAAAAAGTAAACAAAATAATACTGCAGTCTGGATTCAAATGACAAACTCTCATTTTTGCACAAGATAAATCAATCTCATGCATAATTTCGAATATTAATGCCCCCAATCTATACTTCCCACAGCTGGTCAAGCTTAAATGACCCCTGTTATTTAAGTTTCAGCACTTAAAACACGTTTCATTAAAGTGCATATCCAATTATACAGGCATACTGATTTTAGGTACTGATTTTCTGTCAGTGTGCACACAGGCGTTTGCCATCATCACAGCACTTAGCAAGTTAGTGTACAATAAGGTAAATTAATTATACAGTTAAAGTATAAGTGCTGTCATCACTGAGCCATATATGTTGGCAAACGCCTGTGGTGTGCAGAATTAAATTAATCATAGTCAACTTAAAGTTGGAAAATTTCTATGTTGGAATTTTCTCATACTTCTACTGTTGTGGTGATAAATAATGAATTATGTACAAGAATTTCATTTTATTTAGTGTCATAAATTAGTACTATCAATAATTTAAGACAATACACTAAATCCATAACAACTCGAAAAACCCATAAAATGACTTGTAAACTCAAATCAAAATGTATAATTCTTTCATTATTGACCTGTCTTCAATATATTGACTCAATTTACAGAGAAACATATTTCTAAAAGCCAATATCAAGATAATCAGAAATGTCAACATGTTCTCAAAACTTTTGACATATCAAAAGTATCTCTATCATAATGCACACATTATGTCAATAACTGATGCAAAGTATATTTGCTCCATCTCAATACAACAGTACACCACTCCAGAAAATACAATACTGTGTGCATACATTGTAGATAACTAATCAGGTTTCGCTTTTCGTATTTGCATAAATGTTTGTTTTGATTTGAGCTGATACTGTTTGGATATTCGCCTGTCGACAGGTGCTGGGTCAAGTAATATTTCGGCTTCGTTTAATAGGTCTATGCTGAGGCAAGTAAAAGATCCCACCCCATGGGGAAAATGTTTAACATATGGCGTGGACTCCAAGCGTTATCACCTCATCACCACGTCTGCCTCTAGCAGCTGGCCAGATAAACTGACCAAGCTTCAGACGATGTACAGAGCTATTTTTAGTCTTTTCCAGCTTTAAGGAATCTCTTTTCTTCTTTCACATTTCTTTCTATTTCTCTATGCCTTTTCCTTCCTTCAATCTTTCTTATTTGTGTCCTTTATTCTTTCTTTTGTTTTCCTTCCTTCCTTCCTTCCTTCCTTCCTTCCTTCCTTCCTTCCTTCCTTCCTTCCTTCCTTCCTTCCTTCCTTCCTTCCTTCCTTCCTTCTTTCCTTCTTTCCTTCCTTCCTTCCTTCCTTCTTTATTAAGTATAACAAACACATTATAAAATGCCTTATCATTATTGGTGTTTTGTGTAGGACATTCTTGCTACAATGCACACCTAGCTATTGATACTAGTTGGTTTTAAACAGTTTTGTGTACATGACCAAACGAAAATCTGGCATGACTCAAAGCTGGTGCAGCAACCACAAAAATACAAAAAGAAAAAAAGCTCACAATCTAAAAATTCTTGTAAATCCGTGCGATTTTGGGGGCACTAGCTGAGCAGGTGACTCTCCTCAAGATAAGTCGGTTTGCAGTCGGCAGATAAGTGGAATTTTTTGTTCTTTCCTTTGTGGGGTTTTATGAAGTAGCGCTGGAGCCATTCTGCACTTGTGCGTATGTGTGAGAGAGAGCTGATTTGAGATTTCAGAAATTTGAGGTGACGCCCCTGGCCCAGATACACCCTTAAAAATAAGTATGGCATGCTCAGAATGTGTGTATATGAATTGAATTGTCATATTTTATCTTTGTTGGGCTCATTTTAGGATCAGCTAGTAATGACAATGCAACAAAACTTGCTCGCTGGCTGGCTGGAATATAACCCAACCATTAATCAATCAATCAATCTATCATTGCAATATATCAATTAATCACGTTACGAAGGAGCCATCAATCAGTCAAGAATTCAGTCAATCACTCATTCAGTTTGCAATTAATCAAGCACTCATTCAATTGGTCAAACAGTTACACCCTGCAGCAAACCCTCAAATACTAAAAATAGTAACTCTAGGTTGCTGAGACAATGCTGTGAAGTCTGCTGTGAGTGTAATGTCTTATTTTGTGGCACCTTCGTTAGCAGAAATAACTTACCTTTGAGGACTGCACTTGGCTAGTCTTAGCATTGAATGATAATGCAACTATAGCTATTTATTTTTTACCTTATATCTTATATCTATCACAACCATTCCACTTTTCTTATGAGCTGAAACCATGGATAAATCACATGAAGTGATCTTTACTTCATCCAAGCTACATTAAACAATATGTACACTGTACAGACAAATCCATTTGACACAATGCAGAATATCTAGCATGACACACAGCATGCCTTAAACATCCCAACATAGCTCTATGGAGGAATTTTTAAGGCCATTTATGTTACGAAATTGCTGTCTGTTGTTTAACTGGCGTCTGGAGTCGCTCAAAATTAGCTCGGTGCAAAAAATAAAACGGGCTAGGAAATAATTCACACAGGACAAAAAAGCACAATTCAGTTGCAAGAACTGATATTAGAAAATTAGGAATGGAATATTTGAGGTGGAGGAGAAAAAGTTCACATCTAGCTCTGATAATTGTTTGACGTTTCAAAGATGTTTGATAATTTATCAAACACTAGAATAATGTTGAAATTCATAATGGCTGTCATGTTGGTTGGGTTGGTTGGTGGGGTTGGTTGGGTTGGTTGGTTGGGTTGGTTGGTTGGGTTAGTTGATTGATTGGTTGGTTGGGTTGGGTTGGGTTAGGTTGGGTTGGGTTGGTTGGTTGGTTGGTTGGTTGGTTGGTTGGTTGGTTGGTTGGTTGGTTGGTTGGTTGGTTGGTTGGGTCAGTGGTTGGTTGGGTCAGTGGTTGAGTTGGTTGGGTTGGTGGGATTGGTTGGTTGGTTGGTTGGGTTGTTTAAGTTGGTTGGTTGGGTTGGTTTGTTGGTTGGTCAGCTGGTCGGTTGTTTGACCCTGATTTCCTTACTTTACTTATGTATATTTGAGTATGCAAAGGAGTAATTTCTGCAAAACTAAACTGTCAAACAGCATGGTATTAAACAAGGAGGAGCCTTGAAACCTACTCCTTTCTGCATATCTTTATAAGCAATAGTCTAATGTAAAGTCGTTTATAAATGGCTTTGTTACTTACTATAACTGCAGGCCGTGGGCGATAATATGTAATTTACCTCCATCGGTGCAGTTGTGATTACAATTTATAAATCGTTTTGGTGTTCTACTCTGTTGATATTACATATTTGGAAGTTTGATGGAGTTTCCAAAGTGCAAATAGGCAGTATTGTTGTACAAATGAAGAGAATCGAATAGAAATAGAATAGAAGAGAACAGAATATAATAGAATAGAAGAGAAGAAAAAATAGAATAGAATAGAATATAGAGGTCTTGATTCTTGAGGATAGATAATAAGATAGTTAGATAGATAAATAGATAACCAGTTAAATATTTAGATGGATAGATGGATAGATACTATCTATCCATCTATCTATCTATCAGATAGATAGATAGATAGATAGATAGATAGACTTTGGTACTGCATGTACAATGTACATGTACCTGTATTTTTGCCACTGTATTTTACCTCGTTAAGACCACCTCACCATTAATATAGCTAACTTTGTACTGTGTGTGGTCTAAGTTATTTAGACTAAGTAACCCCTCACCCTGATACCTAACCCTATCACTGCTAATCATTTAACATAATTCAACATCTTGGTTGAAATTTACTTTCGTATCTGGACAGTTAAAGCCTCATTGCTCTCAATAAAAATTTAAGCAGCTGTGGAACATTTTTAACTGATTTTAAAACCGAGGTTTACTGCAAAACAAAGCTGTTCTAATTTTAAACATATCCTGGGGTAGACCATGGGCACACAAACAAGGGATTGGAGATCAAAAAGTCTAGCTAGGTGGTCCCAATCTGAAGGCTTATCAACACTGGGGTAAAGTTGCTAGTTTAAACCCCCCTCCAAATCCCACTGGGGCACTCTTTGTGTGGCACTTGCCCTGCACTAGGGGGCAATTTTTAGGCACTCGCTATTAGTGCACAGATTTGGCGACCAGTGTTTTGTGTTTGTCATCATAATGGTCTGGATATTTTCAAATCAGACATCTTGGAATTCGCTAATAGGCTAATAGATGGTGATATAGGCCAGTGTTGTATGAAAAATATCATCAAGGCAAAAATAAATAAATAAAGTAAATTTAAAATGAGAGATTGAGTTTATTTTTCTGTATATTTCTCTTTGTCTAAGTATCTATATAACTTAGACATTAACTATTTTTTACTTGCTGATCTGAAAAACTCAAAAACATGTAATCTGCACTCTAGATCTGTGTCTATGCTGAGACAAGCACAAAGGCTCCATCCATGGGGTAAATGTAACATGATTTGGACTCCTAGTAGAGCCTTATTATCTTATCATATAAGCTGGCTATACACATCGACTAAGAAACGAGTCATTATGACTAATGATATACGTTACTCTGACTATTCTGAGTCATTTCTGACTAACTGTTAGACAGCTAGTATATTATACAAAAGTGGTTAGGGGAGAGGTCAGTTATTGTAGACTCCATCAATGTTTATTAAATTTAGTGAAAAATGTATTAGGAGTTAGTATTACTAAAGATGCTTCGACAAAAATATTACAACAAATTCGTGACAACATTTTTTTTTTCTCCCAGTAACTGAAGCAGCGTCCCTGAATTAAATAATTCATTTTCCCATGTCCTGAACGGCTACATTTTATCTTTAAATGTTGCAAAATGAAACCTCCCAGAGTGTGGGAAAACAATGCACATTAGAATATTTTATAGAGTTTGAAAACATATGTTTTGTTACATTGAAATTCTAATTTAACAAATGTATTCTTGTTCTACTTTTTGTTTTGTTTTTCAGTTTTTATAATATATTTGATAATCCAGATTTTTTAAATTTTTCTTTTATATAAATCAGTATTAATGATTATTTGTATGATTGAATTAATAAGTAATTGATTGTGAATATGTGTGTATATATACTAAAATACATGAATGAAATATAACATGAAAATATAATGGTATATGTTACTCATTATTTATCAATCTTTTAATTATTTTTGATAAAAAGGTCAATAAATAATTATTTTAAAGTACTCTAATAATCACCATTAATGCCTATTAAATGGAAATAATGTATTTTGTCTGTCACAATCGTTCCATTCCTGTAACAGCAGCAAGCTGTTGTGTTGGGGGCAGTCTGACAGCGGAATGGTACAGTCTGATTGCGGCCTGCTCCCCCCATGCGCAAATGGAATGGTCCACTCACTCCTGTTGAATGTGTTTATTCAGTTGTGGCCGGGAGCTGGCCGAGGCAACATCTCTGTGTGGATGCAGTTGAAAACATTCCCAAAAACATTCAAATAAAGCGGAAAATATAGAAGACAGTGCTGAAAAAAGGATATAACATGACTGATTGAGGATTTACCTAACTGACTTTGGCCATAGGAGTAGAATTCATCATGCAGTGTGGAGTTTACCTCAAATTGTGGCTGATACTGACATACAGTTTTGTGGTGTCAGGCCAGGCTGGGAGCGAATTATGTGAGTAAAACCTTTTTTATTTTAATGTATCATTTGTGATGATTTATGCGTGCTATTTAAGATTTATATTTCGTCCATAGAAATTGATTTTTTAGTGAATGGTCAAATACCTAATTCAGAATAACTGAAGATGGGGTTTTGTGTGTTGTAGGCAGAGTGTTATCATCGATACCTGTGTATATATATCTTGATTTTAGGTTATGACTCAGATTTTATATTCTAGTTATTGATGATAGAAGTTCTTGTAGTACAGATCTATAACAAAATTCACTCCATTTTTATTGGGTTATAATCCTATAAATAATATATATCGATATACCAGTTATATACAATTCTAACAGCTATTTTAATTATAGTTTAAAATTAACTGATTTCAGATATTAATCATAATATTCCTTAACTTGATGCGTACAACTTAATTAGACATTTAAGTCTTAATTCGTTCATTAAGGCTGCTGTCAATTTAGCCAATTAGCTGATCACTGTCTTAAGGGAATCAGCAGTGGCTCTATCTGACATTTAAAATCGTTTCAGTTAGAATTTAATCTAGAACTGATCTAATAGATCTCAAATCCACCATTTGTAGCATTATGAGATGGTTTTGAAATTAAATGTCCCAGTTTTGGCTATAGCTATAATTTTCACACTTTTTTTATCAACACTCTAGGATCCAATTGATCAGACTGACATTTTCAAGTGTTTAATGAATTATATTCTCATGCTTTACAATGATATTTTGACCATGCCAGAAGTTGGATCAAGTGGCCTCAGTATTTTTAAGTGATCATGAAGTGTGAATGATCCGATAGGTGTGGATTTATAAGCATTTTAGTACACCCTCAGAAATAATGTGGTCTGAATCGATATGATATTGATAGAGTGACATTTCGTGTTGTAGATTTCAGTATTATCATCTATCATTACGTCTGCCTGGGTCATAGTATCTATCTGTCTATCTCTTTTTTTTCTTCTTTCGTTCTTTCTTTCTTTCTCATATCATAATTAGTCTAATTATTCCAATTATTGGCCAGACTAATATATTAACATAATATCCAGCTAATAAAAGAGAAAGGGGAAAAAAAGTGTGTCATAACTGACAATCAAAATGTGTTACGTAATACTTAGCATTTTCTGAGCGTCTGTTACCTAGGAGATGACGCTGCCCCAAGGATTGGGCATTCAAGAGCAACAGCAGGTTATCTCGATCTGAGACGGTATACATTAGAATTTCAGCGTAAAGTCATTTCACTTATACGGCTTGGTCTACATTTTGGAAGACTTCAGCCTATTCATAAATACCTAATAGAAATTATTTGTCTGTATTTGACAGGGTTTCTGTCTGTCTGAGGAAGATTATCTATATATTTGTCTCTATTCTGTGGAAGCATTGTGAATGCCAGAAGTTTGTCTTCAATGTCAATCTTGCATATTTTGTCTGTCTTGCATATTTTGTCTATCTTTGCATATCTGGCTGTCTGTCTAATCCTGTGTGACACACATCTGCCAGTCTGTCTGTGGATTTAAATCTTATTTTCTCTCCTAATATTAAATAAGCCCAAATTTACTTTACCTTGGCATAGTGACACATACAAAGTTATTTTTACAACAAACTACATTTCCAGAAGAAATAACAGTAGTATACTTCAATCAAAATACAGTCGCAGACATAAATATTAACCCCCTTCTGATCTTATCAGAGCTTGTATCAGATATTAACTAGCCATAACAATCGCTATCTGGCAGTATAAGTCTTATCTGATAATGTAGACACCTCTCCTAGGAAGACATATGGGTCAGCCATGCTGTCACTCAAATTCAGACATAGGGGTGTTACCCCCACCCTTCTTCTGATAATACCCCTCCCAGGGGCTCGCACCCTTCACAATGCTTCGTCAAATTACCCCTTGGGGTACTGGGCAAGAAGGGTACACTGGAATTTAGCTAGGGTGCTCATAAGTTGCAAGGTGAAAGCAAAGTGTATGTGAGAATTCAAGATTTGAATTTTTTTTTAAATGTCTAATTAGTTATACAGGTGTAGATTTAGCCTAAACCTGTGTAGCTTCTATTATTAGCTACTAGAGGCAGGTGTAATGATGAGATTATAAGGTTGGGTTTTTCGAATGTGTATGCAAATGACTATATATGTACATACAACCCCCACGAGTGGTGTCATTTATCTGCGTCAGCATAGCCACATATTAGAAGAGATAGTTAAATATATTTTTTGGCCCCGGTGTACATGAATTCGATTTAAACATAGCAGATAATTATTATGCTTAATGTAATATCAAAATAATAAATATCATTAATAATGCATATTTTTATGCCGTTTCAATTGAATTATATGACCAAATTAGTTCACAACTTTTGTCGGAGGGTGTACCATGGGTGTATTAAGTTGAGATATGAAATATTTTTGAGGCGGCTGTTGTTTTGTGTACACAGTATCGCGATTACATTTTCTGACCCAAAAGTGAAATATTTCAGACGCTAGAAAAATAGTCTGTGAACAAAGTTCAAGCCTCTGTAAAAATGATCTTAAACAAACAAGAATTTAAGGCATGGTTCCAATATTTACCTTTAGAGAGCTATTTTCAGAATGAAATATTTTAAGGCATGCTGTTATATACTTAAGTTATGTAATCTATACTATGGTGTATTGTTACTAGATTAACGCGTTAGATTGAATTATTAGTTCTATTAAAAACTTGATTTATGCGACGTTATCAAATTTCAAGTTCGTAATTTTACCTGGGAAAATAGTTTTCCATAAAAGTTTTAAAATATCAAATGAAATACTAGTTATACAAGATTTATATGTGGATTTTAGAGCATATTTTTTAATATGTTTTGATAAGCCTTTTTTAAGTCATAAAATATTAGTATATTCATAAGAACTTTTTAATTTTTTTTAGATTAATTTGGTTTTTTTTCAATATGTCTGCCCCAAAAGAGTCTCAAAGAAACATTTTTGACACTTGCTGAAGTTTTATGACAGTTAAGGCAAAAAAGTTATGATTGATAATAAAATCCTTATGAAGTGTTATGAGAAATATGAAAAAATACAACTTTGATATTTTCAACACATATGTTTTATATCATTCAATACATTCACAATGGCTGTCATACTGTTCAAATTAACTTGAATGGTCTAAGATGTTTTTCTTGAACGTATTCAAGAAGTTTTTATGCGTTCAGAAAGTCAGAACACATGGTGAACATAGCTATGTGTAAGAAAACACATGTTCCATGTTCTGAAACATTGGTAAATCATTGGAATAAACACCTTGGCCATGTAATGTACTGCCAAGACTAATTTGTCAAAATTGTCTTGGGTAACCTTTTATGCATAGCTTTGAACTGAGAGTTATAAATGAATAAGGTAAAATATGTACTTAAAGGGCTGCAATCTATCTATCTATGTATCTATGTATCTATCTATTAATCTATCTATCTATCTATCTATCTATGTATCTATGTATCTACCTATGTATCTATCTATGAATCTATTTATCTATCTATATCTATTTATCTATTTGTTTATCTATCTATCTGTCCATCTATCTATCTATCTATCTATCCATGAATCTATTTATCTATCTATATCTATTTATCTATATGTCTATCTATCTATCTGTCCATCTATCTATCTATCTATCTATCTATCTATCTGTCTACCTATCTGTCTATCTATCTATCAGCTTAGCTATCTATCTAGCAGCTATATATCTATCTATTTACTTATCTATCTGTCTATCTATCTGTCTACCTGTCTATCTATCATGTCTGCCTTAATATATTTGACCTTACATGTCCAAAATGCCCACCACATGTCCCATACATGCTAAGGGTCTAACTACATTTGGGAAAATATTTACTTTTGTGCACTTGGTCCGAATTGCATGAGCTTAGGTGTAACCTGGGTGGTCACCTTAGTAAAGTATTTACAATCTGAAATTCTCTCACACTGCCCATGCAGGTATTATAGCTCCATGCATTGCCCCAGTTCATTTAATCCTAAAATATAATACAGTGGACCTTCAATTCTATACAAAATACCTCAGAATTAAGGATATATTTTTTTAGAAATTTCTGACTTTTCCATTGTTGTTTAAGCCTCGTTATTACGTATGTATTAAACTATTACAACCTGTTCATTATGAACAGTGTCAGCAGCAAGAACCTCAATGAGACCACCTCGCTATTACGAACACTACCTTGTATGACAGAAGCTAAACTGTACTGTGGCACCGTGACATTAAGACCAGTTGCAATGACAAATCTTAACAGTGAGGTGGTCTTAATAGTGAGGTGGTCTTAATGGTGAGGTGGTCTTTATAATGAGGTGAACTGTAATGGTCAGTTTACTATTGGGTAAATTGTGTGATCTTAATGATGAAGTATAACTGTACATTTGAGATATGATTTTACCAGGGTCCACATTTCTGAGATAAAACTGTATTTACCATGAGGTCACTATAGGACATACTCTCTCCATGGTCTGTCCATGGTGTCAATGGTTTATCCCAGAATTAGTTTGTCCTAGCAGAGTCCATAGACAGCAGTAAATAAGCCCCGATCAGACCAAAAGTAGCTTTACCCCAGGCACGTAATGCAACAAGTTGTATTTGCGAGGGTTAAATACAATTGGGCGGTCGTTGCTTCAAAGTAGCAGAGGTGTATTTGAGTTACTTGGTTGTTGCAGAGTCATGTGAAATGACAGAGCAACAAGGAGTTATGTAACTGAGATAGATAGATAGATAGATAGATGGATAGATAGATTGATTGATTGATTGATTGATTGATTGATTGATTGATTGATTGATTGAAAGCTAGGTAGACAGATAGATAGATAGATATATAGATATATAGACATATTGATTGATTGATTGATTGATTGATTGATGACGACATACAGATATATACCTAGATCCATCCTGTACTTGTAAATCAGGAATGACAGAAATGAGTGTTTAATTTACATGAAATGAGTCATGCCTAGGTGCCCTGCTTAACCTTTCTGTCAGTCTGTCTGATCCAACTTGTTGAAGCCCTTTAAGGCTCTTTTAAGTAGGAGTGATTCACCCTTTCCATAATCCCCTGCGCGCGACTTTAATCTCAAGGTCAAACTAGGACTTGAAGGTCAAACGCAACTTATTTCTCTCAGCGCAGTGAATCACCCCATAGGGTAAATTCAGGGGCAAACTAGGAGGTTATTAGCCTTGTAATACACTTCCATACACTTTGCAAAAGGGTGGTAATGATGTGAGCTCTTTGATCTTGATCCACACCCCCCAAAAGTGCACTTGCTGACAGTATAAGTGTCCCCCGTTGGATCCTCTGATCTGAGGTTGATCCTGGTTGAGTTGATCCTGCCAGTTCCTGCGCAGGAAATTCCCGTCTTCCTGTGTCAAGCAGAAACTGATATCTTGAATCTTTGATATCTCATCAGATATTAGTCATGGATTTAACAGAGCTTTCATTAATGTATGGCAAATGTCACTCATTCCAAGATTATTCAGAATATTTAGAATAGTATTACATACTGAGTCATTAGTGAACATGAATATGATACAATCTGGAAGACTCAATAATCTGCATGTCCACCTTTTCGTTTTCTTGTGGGCCACTTTTTATGCTAGAATATTTCGAATCATTGATTAGTCGATAAATACATCACTTGAAAATGTATAGCTCACTTAGATGAATATCAGCGTGTAAATCTATAACAGATTTAGAACGTAGTGCATGTATTCTGTCAATTTTCATTTTTTGTTATCATGCATAACCTCTTTTTTCTTCTTGTTTCTTATATTGGAATTTTTTACGTATCATGCAGTACGTACTTTTGTGTTTTTATCAAACAAACTTAGCTCAATTGACCTTAATCCACCTTTGGCCCAAATCTGTCCACTTTTCGCCTCAAACACGCCCCTCCCCCTCAGGAAATCCTGGTTGGGGCTAATCTGGTCCCAGCACATCATGAATTGTGAAGTGGGCACCCCCCAACATCCCAAAGTCATGCTTCCTGAAAAATGACAGGGGCCATTGGAACGTTTGAAGTATACTTTGAACATTTTGATGCCTTGCAGCTGGTTAAAACGTGGATTTAGCATATATTTTGCGCTCCAAAATTTCCATTTCCAAGGAAATGACTAATGTTTCTGAAGGACTGTAGGCCTAATATATATATTTTTTATATTACACGAGAAATACGTTGATGAATTCTTGAATTATGCTGAACTTCATGGTTGGCCTAGATGATAGCATGTGTCCCGAAAATTGTCAGTTTGGCAAATTATGATTTTTCATTACATTCGAAGCTCATGTGAAATTAATTTACATTTCTTCCAACATAACAAAATCTGGAACAAATCATATAGAATGTATCTCCAATTGAATTGACCCTACTTGACAAGTAGACCAATTGATTCTCTCGCATTTGATAAATCTCTGCGATTTTTCATGTCTTTGTGTCCATAAATTACATGTAATTATAGCCCAGTAAACCAATAGTGTCAAATGTGGGATTTAGTCTATGGGACACTGGACATAAATATATCAATTTTGATCCCAGGCTTCATTCTGTATACTTATAGGGGCTTAACCATTTGTGTACTGGTTTTGAATGACACTGAATGACTAATAACATACTGAATGACCAATGCAGGTTCTGTATACAGTGTATTCCCAAATAGAAGCCGGGGTCTCTGATATTTCAATTAGATGGCCTTTGAAATATGAAATACTTAACTTTGTATTTTGAAGGTTTCACAAGAGAAAATACTGCATAATGTGGTATTATGCAACAATAGAAATTAATTGTATAGATTAATTTTGATACATGTTTTGGCTTATTCAAGCTATAGTATAAGTTATTTTTATTTTATTCTGCTTCCAATGGAGAGATAACATTATGTATATTTACATATATATCTTGATAAAAATCTAAAATATAAGTAAAATAACGTAAATCATGAATTAGAAGTAAAATCATTTGTTCATCAAAGACTTAGAATGTTTAGAAAAATAACTCAGTTTCATTTAATCAGATATTTTCCAAATTCGTGGTATGGTCTTAATTAGTGGGTCGCTAGCATCTCTCTGGTGTGTCAAGTAAAATTAAGAGTATCAGTATTTAAGGTGATTAATTGCCTTAAGTCATGACATACTTCATTCCAGTGAAATTCTCTTTACAGAAGCACGTGTTGATTGGTTAAGGGACATGACTCTTGTCAAATCAAGCCCAATTAAGCAGAACTGATTGCTTAAGATATGTCTACCACATGTTCAGAATGAATGGCTTATTTGTCAGACTGCTAGTGTCTCTACGGGTGGCTTAGAACTGGATACCGAAGTAGCTGGGGCTAATTTAGTGGCAGCCATCTTGTGGTCATGTGACCTTGTCATCAGAGGGACTGGATAAGATAAATGACAGCAGGTGATGATATTTGTTTGCGATAGATGTCGCCACTGAGAGCTTGGTCACAAATTTAAACTAATAAATAGTTAAATTACCCCTTAAATTGGCCAGAAAGTGTACCTTCTGATGTTAAAGTTCAAAGAATAGCCTTTATTAAGTCTGATAAGATTTCAATTCTCGAATGCCAGACCTCGAATAGACGCCGGTGCAAGTCCAATCTCTTAGGTATGAAGAAGGTATTTTTAGCGGAAATGATTTTTCAATTTACTTTATACAACTGTTAAACTGCCATAAACGTATTCTTGATAATCTACAGTTAAAATCTGATAAGATCAGATAAAATTTTACTCATATCGGATTCTTAGTACTTCGCTGACAATTCAGTTCCTAGCTAAACATTACACTAAGTGCTGTCTGGCACCTTTTGAAGAGTTGTCTAAATTGGGTTTTACGATTTCTTGGTAATTACGAGTGGAAATTCATTTATTGCATTTTGTGGTTTGCCTTTAAAAGGATACTGCATTCTTTGGGTCAGACCAGTGACCACTACTGCATACCAGACGTCTGTGGGAGGTCACTAGACTTTGGTCAAGAGCTGAATTGAATAACTGAATTGCTTAATCATACAAAAAGATGGATTGCATAATGCATTGATTAATTCCCCTGGGGTGCCAAGTGAATCACTCTCAATTAAAAACATATATATATATATGATATAAACCAAAAAGGAAGGAAGGAAGGATATAGAATGAGGGACAGAATAAGCCAATTAAATGAATCCTTAGAATGTTGATACTCCTTTTAAAAGCTCCCATGCGAGTTTATTAGGACAAAGTCAGTGAATGTGAGACAGGACAGAATTTATCAATCTGTAAAATCTCTCCGTGACCAAGATTGCATTAAGATGTCAAACAACTTTATAAACAAATTCAAGAATGTGGGCTTGGAGTGTAGAGGTACCAGGATATAGCCATCAGTCGTGTCAGGGTACAAGACGAAGAAAGGGGTTCCTCAACTCGGGGTGCCAGTCAAAACATCTAAATGAGCTACATTAAGATGTATGTTTTGACTGGCACCCTGAGAAATTGTCTTTTCAGTTAAAATAGAGATTTTATTAGAAGTCCATCACTGATTAGAACATGTAGAAAAGAGTCTAGAAGAAGTAAATTATACCACAATATCAACCCATTGATTGATTGATTGATTGATTGATTGATTGATTGATTGATTCATTCATTCATCCATTCATCCATTCATCCATTCATCCATTCATTGGTATGGAATCTGGGCGAATTTTGTTATCATTTTACAAATCATTATTTTTAAAAGTATAGAATATTATTGTAGATATTCATATTATATTTAGATGCATCCCAAATCCCTGCTAATTCACAGCAACAACTGAATTGCCCCCATGGTTCATCCTACACCCATAACATTTAGTCAAGTGGCAAGCTGCCAATTGCCATTTGTATTAGCTCATTTGGCATGACCCAAAAGTCATGACAACTACACCGGGGCGATAATAGAGTGTTTTTGGCTCCCCAGCTGCATTGTATTGTTCACTTGCATAGCGCAAGTTACTGGCAAGTTACTGGTAACTTACTGCATATTGTTGTAAATTACTGGTGTGTCAGAATTACGCTATGTAAATAAGACACGATGTTCGTTGTTATGATCTGTGTTTTGAGTGTGTCAGAGTTTTTGTTAGTGTGTTTTTATTTGGGGAGTTTTTTTGGTCACCATTTTTTGCATTTTGCGGAGGAGTTTCAGCACAATGCTTTGAATGACAGTTACCAAGATTTTTTATTTGAGATTATCATTCCTTGGATATACCTCGGATCATGTCTCCATGCTTGGATA
The DNA here is from genome assembly GCA_932294295.1 of Alitta virens. Classification (NCBI taxonomy): domain Eukaryota; kingdom Metazoa; phylum Annelida; class Polychaeta; order Phyllodocida; family Nereididae; genus Alitta; species Alitta virens. Next base: position 17,504,524 of record OW028586.1, on the reverse strand, counting down.
TAAATCATATTTTAGAGTGATATTTGGAGACAGATTAACTCAGAAGAAGATAGATAAAAAGATATAGTGAGATTGACTTTTTTGACATGTTGATAGCTAGACAGCCACACAGACAGCCATTGTGACAAATACTGATATACCAAGATGAATATTTGTATATACAACCATATGTATTATAGTGGCCTTAAAATCGACGTGGCCTTAGTTGTGAGGTCTTCCTGGTAGGTATCTGGTCTATAAATTGAGGTGTTTTAATACACGGTGGGTCTTAATAGTGGAGTTTCGTGTACATGAAGATAGCATGGGTGTACTTCAAAGTGTTCTGTTATATGCTGGCTTAATCATTTCAATCAGTGCAGGTTGTTAGGGGCAGATGCAGGGACGATGCGGGGCTTCTGCTGCAGGACCCTGCACTACACATGCTGCAGAGATGCAGAGGGTGCAGCCTGTTCTAATTAGACATGTAAAAGGATTGAAGATGTCCTGAGCTTTCTCAACCTGCAGCAGCAACCTTAGTCATCATCGGCAGGGATGTCCTGCAGGTACTGCAGCATGAAGAGATGCAGGTGGATCCCGTCATTACCTCCTCTGATCTTTATCTCATATTTCCATCTCTCGAAGATGCCTTTAATCTTGCTCCGAAGTTGCTCATGATCACTGGCGATGACAAGGCGATAGTCTCACTGCCCTGACCCCATGGAAAGGTCAAGCTGTTTTATATATAAATGTATTACTGTTATTAGCTAGTGTATACTTAGTCTATTCGTGGAGTCACTATTTCTCTTGTGACTAGGTGGTCTATGCTGAGGAAAGGAAAATGCCCACCCATGGGGTATGGTGTGGACTCCAAGCAGCCTCGTCATCTCATCATTATTTCTGGCAGCTGGTCTTATATGACATGGAGTCACCAAATCTCTTGTGACTCCATGGTCTATGTTGAGGCAAGTAAAAAACCCCATCGAAGGGGTAAATGTGTGACATGTTATGGACTCCAATCAGTCTCATCTCATCATTACGTCTGGTATTATATTAGGGCTTAAATAGTGAGACTGAAGCATTATTTTTGGTGATTCAGTCGACATGACCTGTTGTTGCACTGAGAGAAAATAATTTCTAGTAACAGAATATTTCATTCTGTCTGTCTGTCTGTTTTGCTATTTCTGCATGTTCTTTAGTTTTCGGACTATGTATGGTACACAAATTATTGTATGATATATTTTTTGGCCGATTAAGTCTATTAAATTAGCAATCTACATGTGTATTTCACTTGGCCTGCTTAGAATCATATTGTATGACATATATTCCTTTGTACTTAGCAAGCAAGGAAAAGGAATATAGTTCATGTACCCTTACATAAACTAATCATATTTCACCCCCTAATTGATTCATAATATGCACCCTCACACACTGTGGGGCAACCATAGACCTAATTACCCTTTCCATTTCAAACGCCCTGTATACAATATAAGGGTAACATAGGTGTACTTCCTGTTAGATTTTAGTCTGACCTTTAACCTCAAGGTGACCTGGATGTGACCTAGTTATGTTGTCGAGGGTGAATCTACCCGTAACATACCCTTTAAGGTGAATCCCTACAGGGTATTTAGTATTTTACCCTTTTTATGGCAGAGGGGTAACAAAGACCTATTCGTGTGTTCTATTGTAATGACCCCTTCCAGTGAGCAGGGTAGAGTACCCCCCAGGATCCAACTTTGCCCTCCAGGGGGTACATGAGCATATAAGGACATAGAGGGGTGACAAAGGTACATGAGTACAGGGTGACGTTTCTATTTATCATAGAGTCAATGGCCAGGCGCCTCTAGAAAGTTTTATCTTATTCAGTGATATTTCAATACATAGAGATATTTTGGTAAACTAGGCTATTATTATGGAAATATGTAATTTTCAAATTTAATATTTATAAGGTTATATGCTTATGTAAGGTTTTAATGTGAAGAAAAACAGTCTCGACTGACTGAATGATTGGCTGACTGGTTGACTGACTGACTGGCTGGCTGAATTGTTGCTTGGCTGGCTAGCTGACTGACTGACTGACTGACTGACTGACAGCTTAGACCATCCGACTGGCTATCAATTGTCTTACTTACTTACTTACTAACTTACTTACTGACTTACTGACTTACTTACTTACTTACTTACTTACTTACTTACTTACTTACTTTCTTTCTTTCTTACTTACTTACTTACTTACTTACTTTCTTTCTTTCTTTCTTTCTTTCTTTCTTTCTTTCTTTCTTACTTACTTACTTACTTACTTACTTACTTACTTACTTACTTACTTACTTACTTACTTACTTACTTACTAAATTAATCATTACTGCCAGTGATTCATTATTTTCTGCAAATTCAGTGACACGTAAGAACAAGTGCAATGTAAACACATTTTAAACATATTTCAGAGCTTTAACACTCCTGAAATTCGGTTCCCTTGACAACTACAAGCTTATTGAGAGCTCAATCTATATTTACTCCATTGGGGCTGTGTTGGTTTGTTTGTTGGTCGAGCAGATAGCTTGAGATTTGTGAGTAAAGACTGAGTGGGAATCTCTATTTATTTTAGAGTAGTGTTACAAAACATTGCTCAATTCCTAAACAGTCAGAGAACCATTCTTAGAACTTTCTTAGAGCATTTTCTGAACGCCCAAAGGAACATCTGTTGTGTTTTCATGGGGTGCCTGTGTGTGGCTTGGAGTCCACATTGTATCAGACAATATTATGATAGAATATTCTAAAATGGTAGAATTTATTTTTAGCTTCTTGGTCCTAGGTTGATTAATCATATGAAAAGAGACTGATATCTCGTAAGCATGTTTTCAATATCAATATCTTCATTATAGTCATTTAATATAATTATTATTAAAAATGTATATTATGCTACAACTGGTCTACTCGAAAAATTTACTTGTAAATTGTTTATGTAACATTTTTCAAATAATATCATGCCTCATCTTCGATATATTTACAACATGGCTTTTTCACTTAGCAGAGAAATTCCCATAAACTTTTGGTTTCCATGGTGACAGTTTGTGATTTATCTACATTGGATCATGACCCTATGTCACCCGCTTGCCCATACAGCATTTTTTGTATGGCCACTTCACAATAAGAATAGCTTACAAGCCTATTACCATGGAAACATAATCATCTTTCTACATTTTTTGCTCCCAAAGCTTGTGTAAAGTTCCTATAAACAATTACCTTTTGTTGCTAAAATTATTTAATATTCACAGCATGAATTTGAACATGACGTTTCTCCATAAGACACTTGTGTGCAACAATATATAAACGGCCAACAGGCTCGAATGATTCTGAATGGTCTACAAAAAGAAAGCTGGCCAAAAACAATAGCTATACTTGCCTGGCTGATACTGATATGCAGGAATGCTTTACAATTAAATTAAATGTACATTTTTCACGATTTTCATTTGAAGTCGTATTGTTTATTTCTGGCAGAGGTATTTTCATGTTTTTTAAAAAAGAATTTAATGTTTATGATCTTTAAATTATGCTTTGTTACGTGACATTTTTATAGTTATAAAAAGTTTTATGATATGTCAAATGTAAATTTTTTCATCATTCATAGCACTCTTTAGAACGCTACAAATTATGAAAAAAAATATGTACAAAAAATACTAATGAAGTCATGTGTTTGTAACGAATTAAAATTATGTAACTCATCAATCATGCGATTTAATGATTGATATTAAGTATTATGACATGTTGCATAACATCATGTGATGTCATGCTCATTTCCATGCAACATAAAAATGTCATTTGGTCCATGTCTGTTCATGATATGCTTGAAAAAAGGTTTTTATCGTTGACTGGTCTGTTTTTAATGTCAGTACCAGTCAAGTGCTCTGTTCGGTGCATGCTGGGTTATCACTTCCGGTGGGGTAAAAAACAACAAACAGCGCCCCTGGTGGTCTTGTTATTGTAAGGTTTTTGTCTGACATTTTTTAATCAATATTTTCTCTGTTTTTACACAGTTTCTGTGTTGATTTTCTGAACTCTAAACCCTACCATGTTTTGTAATACAAGATAAGACGTTTGAACGAGAAATGTTGAGGTGTTTGTTCGTTGCCATAGAAACCTCAGGCATGCGCACTAAAAGCAAACATAAAGTACAATTCTGGGATTGTCAAAGCAGATAAAAAAGGGGATTACTCTCAGTCCTATAGCTGTCTTGTTTGCCAGGCAATTCCTTTGCTTTTTTATCAGAGATATTTCTTGTTCAACAAGAAAGCTGGACATACCTATACAGTATGATTACAATAGTGATGTGTGTTTGGAATAGTAAATACCATTTTATATCTAATAATGTATATCTAATAATGTATATATATTAATTTATATCTATTAATGTATGGTCTCCTTGCGAAACAAATGTTTATAAATGAAAATATGATAATATATTGTAAATATTTTTTTGTTTGACAAAATAAAAAGAATCAATCTGAATCTGTATATCTGTTGACGTATATCTATTGATGTATATCTATTGATGTCTACTAGGACCTCGCCTTAAGACCACCTCGCTATTAAGGTCCAGCAAAGATCACATACATTTAGACAATCTATTAAGTATAATGTACTGCTATTTTGTGATTACGTCAGTACTAAGATTAAATCATTTTCAAGATTAGCTGGTTAAAAACCTTTGAGATTTCATTCAAGGTTAGTTTTTAAGTCTTTATACAAAAGTTTTAGTTCTCAGTAAATTTAATTTATCACAAGCCTAAAAAATAACAATTTATTATGCAATTAATCATTGATTTGTTCACAAACTGTCAATTATTTCTTATTTCAGTTGAACATTATCTTTATTTACAGTATAATATTGCCCAACTATTGTTTGAAATACAACCTGACCACCACAAAAGAATTAATGCGTGTCAATTTGACCAACATGACTAACCTGGCTGATCGTTGCACATTTGACTTTGAAATGACCTTAGGTCAAAGGTCAAGCCATTCATGAAAGTCAATCCATGCCCTGTGAATACTGGGGGCATAAATTATACCCCGATCATGGCTGTGGTCATGACACAGGGTCTATGGGGTGATTGGTTTTGCCCCAAAGAGCCAAATCACCCCCTAATCATCCAGCTCAAATTCTAGGCACCCCTGGGACTCTTATGACCACTAGGGGTGCTGTGGCATGTCTCGTGTAGTCTAGTGGAATTTATTCATTTGTATTTTTAGTATTTTTAGTAATTATCAGAGTGGATTGAACAGAAATTGTTCAGTTTTAATATTCTATAAATCTTTTCTGGATTTTGGAGATCTCATATTTTGGAGTCTATATGTTACACCATACCCCATGCATTTTGTATTATTTCAAAGAAACCCATATGGTGTGGACTCCCAAGGTTTTGTCATCACATCATTACGTCTGCCTGCAGCTGAGCCTACAAGCTAAACTAACATCGAGAAATGCATCATAGTAATACCATGGAGTCAAGGATAGAGGGCTAAATAGTAATATAATCTTTTAAAAACAAGATGAATGTAAACGGTTAACTAAATTGTAATAACTATCTTTGGTGTTTCTGGAAATTTTGACCATATTCTCATATTAATGTCATAATTTTTGCTTTTTACGTGTAGCTTGTAATAAAGGTAATATGTGTAACGCAGCCAATACAATAGCTCTATGGTAATTTATTCCGTTCTCTCGCTCTGTCCATCTTGCCCCTCCTTCCTCGTCCATAAATCTCAAAACCCCCTTTAGTTTCACCCTTGACCACTTTGTCCCATGCTCCCCTACACTGCAGCATGCTTTTCCCGTCTTTGTTATTTCCCCTAGGAGACCCAACCCCCCGGTCACACCCATTGAGGGTAAAGCCTTAAATGTTACATGCTCAGGGTGGTCATGACTAGCATGTGAATGGGGGGATTAGCGTGTCGTTTAGCATGGCACATGTGCTCATTATTACCCCCCTGTATAGTTTGAGGGTAGCACCTTCTTCCTGTGTTCAGTTAGGCATATATGACTTGGTAAAGTTAGGAGTTTGTGTAAACTATGAGAAAGAAACATTATTAGATATTGCTGAAGTGTTTCAAATATTAATGTGATCTTAATTTTGGAGCTTTTAGTTTCTAGCTGCGTGGCTTTAATATTTAGGTGGTGTTTTTTTGAAATTTTGAAAATTCTCAATTTTAAGGTTTTGCTATCTATCTATCTATCTATCTAGCTATCTATCTATCTATCTATGTATCTATCTATCTATATCTATCTATCTATCTATCTATCTATCTATCTATCTATCTATCTATCTATCTATCTATCTATCTATCTATCTATCTATCTATATCTATCTAACTATCTATCTATCTATCTATCTATCTATGTAACTATCTATCTATCTATATCTATCTATCTATCTAACTATCTAACTATCTAACTAACTAACTATCTCTCTCTCTCTATCTCTAACTAACTCTATCTATCTATCTATCTATCTAACTATCGATCTATCTGTCTATCCTTCATTCCTACCTTCCTTCCTCCCTTCTTTCTTTCTTTCTTCAGCAATATTTTACACCCTATCCCCTGAGCTATTTACCTATCCTTAGCTATCCCTCTGTGCAGTTGAGGAGTATATTCAATGTACAAATTGAAACGTACCTGAGCAAATTGAAACTGTGTAAGGCCCAGTATTTCTTCACAGTAGGGAGTGTCACGCTCTGTGACTTTCTGTAAATGTGATCTCTGATTTAGGTTACGCCTCTGTGATTTCATATTCTATGACTTATCAAATGATAAATGTTATTTTATTGAATGGGAACTTCTGATAATATTGTACAATCAAAAAAATCCCTCCCCCTACAAAAATACTGCAAAACTTCAACACCGTTTAATAAGAAAATCTTTAGAGCTTATATGATATATTTCTCAAAGAGGTGTGATATATGATGTTACTTAACACATAATAGCAATGATTGATTGATTTATAAGTTATGTTACATGAAAAAAAAAAAGACGCTGTTTATATTGTAGAACATTCGATGTCTACATACTATTTTTTGTATGGTGGCGTATTAATTATTTTTAAAGAGATAAGATTCATTTAGAATTTATGATGTTGACAGGAATCTTCATTTATAGGCGAAATGTTTGAGAAAATATAGTCATTAAATCAGTCATTAATTAATTTATTTATTCAGCCAGCCAATCAGTCAGCCAATCAGTCAGCCAGTCAGTCAGCACGCCAATCAATCAGTCATTCAGTCATTCAGTCATTCCGTCAGTCAGTCAGTCAGTCAGTCAGTCAGCTAGTCAGCTAGTCAGTCAGTCAGTCAGTCAGTCAGTCAGCCATGACCTTAGGAGATATTTTAATTAATATATGCATAAAATAAATATAAGCTAGTAGAGAGAGAGATATTATTTTTCAACGTTATAAAACATTCTATTTGCTTTCTCACGTGTTCACCAAATATCTGCAAATCAGGAAAAGTTTTTGTTGGGATTTGAAAGTGATGTTTTGACCAAGATGCATCTATTTGTATAAATTACTTCTAAAAAAGCATCAGAGGTGAAAATTTATGTAAACTTTATGTAAGACTGCAACTTGATATTTAAACTCTTTGGAATCGCTCTTGAATAAACATAATTAACAGATTCCACTCTCAAATTTAGGTAGGCGGACATTTTTGGCAGTTGTAGCTTCTATTAAGTTCGAAAATTTAATGGTATTTTAGAGGACTGAATGGAAATGATAGGATTTCATAGAAAGTTAATATTTTCTGCTTTTGCACAAAAATTCAACCTGTGAAATCCCATTACTTATCAGGCATAAATAACGCTTGAGAAATTGGTCTTGTGTGAAATTTGTAAAAAAGAAATGAAAAAAATGTTCTTTGACCAAAAAAAGGGTAAAAAAAAATATATAGATGTCACAAAAAGGAGACACAAGACCGTTCAATGTCAATGTTGAACAAGAAAGTTTAATTATGTAGAAGTTTCTTTTTCACTGCCACTTAAAGTAGTTAGAGATTTGCAAATAAAAAATGTGAAAAATACACACAAAAAGGATGAAAAATGTGGAGGGATAATGGTCTAGGATGAGCCTTTCTATTTTATTCTTCCATGCTTGAGAGATATGAATAGAGTCTTCAACAATGTTTAATACAGACATTTTATGCACAACGTGATAAATTTCTGTTAGATTGGATAAGTAGCATAAAGAATTAGTAATTTGCATTTTGAATAGGTGATTTTTTGGCAGTTTCTTTTTTTCCTATATTTTTCATTCTCTTCCAGACTTTCTCGATTTGTTTACCAAGCTCCCCTTGTAGTTGTCTCGATAAATTATGTAAATTTTCCTTTTTTTATCCTCCACTTATTTATTTCTATCATTTGTGAAATTTTTCGACCACCCTCAATGTTTACATAAAATTTGCATTTAGATCACTCCAAAGAATTATGGAACATATTTGCTCATATTTTTTGCTTTAAATATGAATAACTTTTTTGTCTATATTTTTTATGTATTTTGGTCCGTAGAGTATTTGTTTAACAAAGACCTGGGAAAACTTGAAAAGAACAGAATTTACTGTACTCAATTATGGAAGAAATATGTACACAGATTATTAAGGTCGCTATGTTTTTGCCTATTTCAATACGCCATGTCCCAGAAAATTTGAGCAATTATGTGAAATGTTAGCTTTGAAAACACTCCATAAGCCCTCATTACACGGGGTAGTGTGTGCATAGATTTATATTCAATGAAAAACACGTTGGTTTTCATCCAGGATATTTCATAAGTGTATGTTAAAAAATCTCTGTGAAAATTGATGGAAATGCCAGCATTAATATATATTTTTGTACAGTTCTGTTTTGGCATTTCGTAGAACTTTGCCTTTCTGTACTAATTCTTTTTATCTGTCTGTATATAACTGTATATTACAGATAGACAGACAAGAGGACAGACAGTAAGACAAAAAGGAATGGAAAGGGTGAAAGAAAGACAAACATTTTCCAAAATATATATTTATATTAGGCCTGAAAAAAAAATAAAAATTGCCTTCCAAACAGCATAGAAAGACTTCACAAAGGAATTAAAGAAAAGTTTTCCAAAAGTATTTTTATGCTTGACTAAGAACAGAATCAAGTTGGCAAAAGTATTATTACTTAGCCAAAGGAAGAAATTAGATTTCCAAAAACATTGCCACTTAGCAATGGATAGACATAAAGTCTTCCAAACTTGGCCAAAGAAAGAAATAGTTTTCCAGACATTTTAACTTGGCAATTACAAGAAATCGAGTTTCCAAACATTGTTACTTTGCCATGGAAATGAATCAAGTTCTCTGAAGGTATCATTCCTTGACCACAGGTGTATATTTGAGATATAAATTCATGTTACATTTTTTACTACATAGTGATCATGATAATACAGTTCTAGATCCTCACCTTATAAGATGACGCTTTGTTTGTGGGAATATAATGCCTCTTAGTGCTGATTTTATAGCTGTTTCAAGTAGCATTGATTTTTTAAAAGATATACAGGACACAATTGTCATTTTTATGGCCGTCTGTGATCATAATTATCAACACTGTTTAGTTTTTTACCGTTGGGTGAACTTTAATGGTCATTTTATAGGAAATACTGATAGATTTATGGTGTGATTAATTCACTGATTATGGTTCGGCAGATAGATAGATAGGTAGATAGGTAGATGGATGGATGGATAGATAGATGGATAGATGGATAGGTAGATGGATGGATGGATGGATGGATGGATAGATGGATATATGGATATATCGATAGATGAGGTAGACGTGATGATGAGATAGATAGATAGACGGAACTCCCGATTGACTGACTGGCTAGCTGGCTGACTGACCGACTGACTGGCTGACTGGTAGGGTTTTGCTGACCTAGCAGGGATATTTCTTAAAATAATGTGCTTTTTGTTATTTGGAACATGTCCAAAAACCCTTTCGTCAAATTGCTCTGATTTCATCCAGTGAATAAGGATGGCTTGAAATTTTGATAAGTGTTATGACAGCTTTGTGGCAGCAGGATTAGTCAATCATGCATTTTTGATGAGTTTCGTCAGCCTTTTTATGACAGGGTTTGAATAATGATATGGATTTTTTCCATTCTGCCACAAAAAACTGTAATAGGACAGCTGGCTTGTTGAATGTCTCTGCAATAGAATCTGGAAGCACTGGAGAATTCATTGAACCGTATCAACAATTGATACAGCTGTTGAACAATAATAAAAAAAGGAGCTCTCCAACGCAGGAGATTGAAACATAACAGCACGTGCCCACAGTTAAAGGACCAGGCTCACGTGTCTCATCTTCGACTGGTCTAACAACAGGCAGGTGTTAAAGTTGTTGCAGAGCACTCGTCAATCGGCCAGGCAAATTGATGATTTAAAATGGTGTCATAAGTTTTCAATAGAAGTTATCGTCTATCTATCTATCTATCTATCTATCTATCGATCTATCTATCGATCTATCGATCTATCTATCTATCTATCTATCTATCTATCTATCTATCTATCTATCGTGATTATTGATTGATTGATTGATTGATTTGTGCTTTTAAACGAAAACTTTCTTATGAACTACGGTCATTCAATAAAAAATAATTTTAGAAATAAATTTGGTGATTATATGATACACTGTTATGTTAGATATTTAAAGTTTAAAAAAAAATCTGTTATTTTCCTCGAAATACTTAAAGTCAACAAAAGACAAATCCATTCTTAATCTCTAAGTCCTTGTGCACACAGTTATTCAACCCTACCATCGTGTTATCTCTATTTACAATAAGGATAAATATTTTCCTCCAAAAAAAAAACCTACATACAGAAGTCCAACATGTTACTTCAATATGTCCTATGAAGTGGTTACATACCATTACATAACACTGAGGCATATTTACATAACTAAAGGGTGTGTTTACATAAGTAAAGTGCATGTAATCCCTATTGACAATATTTAATGGTAGGGCAAATTTACTGATGGGATGAAACATGTTTAAACTTGTGCTCCATGTATGAAGTATGTTGTCAAGTTTCTTATATAGTGCATCTATATATTATAATTTTTTCAGAAATATTTCAAATATTTTTCACTGTGCTCTCCACTTATTTTACTTTTTGTTTATTATCTAGAGTTATTCTTTTAAATACTGGCACTACTAGAATTATGCCCTATCAGAGACAGTTTTCCAATAGTAAAATATGAAGTAACGCATAGTGTAAAGATATAATCTTCTTTTGATGGTTATGCACCATGTGATGTGTGTAATTTTTACCCGTATACTTTTGTTTTTACTGTGCAACAATTTTTAGTTGCGAAAAAGGAATTTCAAACAAACTAGTACTACTGCTACTACTGTTACTGCTACTGCTGCTACTACTTCTACTACTTCTACTTCTACTTCTACTACTACTACTACTACTACTACTACTACTACTACTACTACTACTACTACTACCATTACTATTACTACTACTGCTGCTACTACTTCTACTACTTCTACTAACACTACTGCTACTACTACTACTACTGCTGCTGCTGCTACTACTACTACTACTACTGCTACTACTACTACTACTACTACTACTACTGCTGCTACTGCTACTGCTGCTGCTGCTACTACTACTACTACTACTGCTACTACTACTACTACTACTACTACTGCTGCTGCTACTACTACTACTACTACTACTGCTACTGCTGCTGCTGCTACTACTACTACTACTACTGCTACTACTACTACTACTACTACTACTACTGCTGCTACTGCTACTACTACTACTACTGCTACTGCTACTACTATTACATTGTTATTCATAATTGACATATTATATTCATTAATTGTACTAATGCAGAACATCAGTTCTGAGCCACTTCTTATACATGAAATGTTCCAATAAAGCCCTATTTACTCTCAAACTCCCCACTGTAATTTCCAGGAATAAAGACAACAGCCCCAGAACAGCAACGCAATTTCCCAGCTTTTTGTCAGCCCATGTTCCTGGCATGTTTTGGTTGAGTTCTGGAATGTACCATTAATCAAAAGGGAGGCAGGCAGCGGGGAAAAGATGTACAGATTTCATTGAATTAATGACCAGCCCTCCCCAGGGCTACAAGCTCGAACTTCCACTAATTTTAGCCCCCAGCTAAATTTTTCAGTACTCATACACTTGCATCAATTTTTATGGCTCTTTCATTTACTTTTTCAAAGCATTGCATTAGGATGAGTTTTGTACAAATACACACTTTGATGAAGGTTCAGTTTGGTCGTTATATTTGATGCTTTAATCGATCTAAAATATGCTATCAGAGTGATAAATAATGCGTTTTTCTTGTGGACCCCTTAAAAATCGGAAAATATACATATTGAATTAAACTGAAAATTTCTAAATTAACTAAAATAATAAAAAAAAGAAAAAAAGATTTAAAAAGAAGAGATAATGGATATTAAAAATCATTGGTAATTGAAAGAAGATGTATAATTAATGTCTCAGTGTCTCAGAGCTACTTGGTCTGACGCTTAAGGCAGCTTATTTGACCAGCCGCCAGAGGCAGACATAATGATGAAATGCTAAGTTGTTGGCATTCATCTTCCAACAGCACAGCATTGCAGAAAACCATGTAGGATTCTTATTGACAACAAGAATGACGAGGAATGACAAGTTGTTATTATTATATTTGATCAGTTTGCCGCACCATCAAGCTGTGATGTTGTGATCCAATCAAAAAAGATCAAAGAATCTACTTCCGCTTGAAGTCAAGTGTAAGTTGGCAGCAGATGCCACCCAGTGCAAATCAATGGATTGGCATGTGACGAAAGTCTATGGACGCCATTTGACAGACAGCTAGACAGACATACAGACAGGCAGACAGCTAGTTAGACAGACAGACTGATAGACAGCTAGACAGATAGACAGACAAACAGACAGACAGGCACTCAAGAAAAATGGTTGGGCAAACTGGGAAGACAAATATAAAAAATACGCAAAAATTTATTAATATTAACAACAAATGGTTGGGCAAACTGGGAAGACAAATATAAAAAATACGCAAAAATTTATTAATATTAACAACAAATGCTCAAAATCAATCAATCAATCAATCAATCAATCAGTCAATCAAATTGTATCCTTCCTTCCTTCCTTCCTTCCTTCCTTCCTTCCTTCCTTCCTTCCTTCCTTCCTTCCTTCCTTCCTTCCTTTATCTATCTCTTTGACATTTATGTTTAGTCATATTGTAGCATTTGCATTACCATTTCTTCAAAGAAAAAAGTATGAAAAGGAAAAAAAAATCACGTTATGACCACCCTGAGAATCTTGACATTTCGACGTGCTCGTGATTTTTTGTGATATTTCAATTGGTCAAACCTTATTCTGCCGTGGCTATTACATGATAAAATTGAGCTTGAAGGTCCCGCTTTTCCATCATGACTTTTGTGAAATGTTAAATGCAGCATGAGAGTATTCTAGTCGTGGCATGAGTGCGGTTCATACAATAATGGAATTTGACAATAAGGCATTGCATGACTCCAAGGACAGATCTGTGTAGCTCCTGCTTGAGATAAAATGTCACAGGGATTTTTATTTGAGAGTTGAATGGAAGCATGAATGCAGTTCAGTGCATTTGTTTGGTGCTGGAACTCTGTGGGAAATTAGACGTTATAAAAGAGCATTTGGGAAAGCTGGTAAAATGATGAAATCATATATATTTATATAAAACGGTTAGTGGCTGGAAAGAGAACTATTAAGGTGTATAGATTAGTGTTTTGTAGTTTCAAAGCAGGCAGCTTTATGTTAAGTTTATAACAAGTTATATACATTTGATTTCTTTTAAGGTTTTGCAAGATATGATGCATCAAATGTTAATTTTTTTTTTATTATTGATAAGAAATATCCCTCATCTCGGCTGTACTCAGTAATGCCAGCTTTATTTCAATAAAATGTAATTAACTATATGTTTGGTAAATTAGCAATATTAAGGTCACTTGTACGCATAATATACAGTGAACGGAATATAATATGCATTATTTAGATAACAATAATCATAATATATATGACCTAAATAAAACCTGAGCTACTGCCTTGAATTGGAACCAATTATTTATGGCACGTGGGTGTCGGATAGCCAATTGTTATTCCCCTCAAAAAAACCGTACAACCTGGTGCACGTCATCCTCACAACGTCATTACGACGTCATTACAACATGGTGATTTTTTGGTGCAGCCAAATTTGCTACGGTCTATGCTCCTAATTGCTATAATTACAGGTATGAGTTGCTTGCCTCAATAGACTGTGGTTTGCTTATTTCACACTGGGCCTATTTTCAGTTTAAAAGAGTCAACATCTGCTTGCCCCTAGCCCCCAACAGTCCAGATGGTGCCCTTTTACAATGTGCCCCTGCTGAGGCAATTTTCTGCCCCCCCCCCCCTTACTCGCCAAATTGCTGCAGGACGCCATCTTGAAGGTATAGACCAAAGGGCATTACCTTAGGCACTGTGCAACACAGACGACTAAAGGCCATGACTAAACAGCCCTTAGGGTTGATGTGCTAGATTTGAGTTAGGTTAGAGGAATAATATAGCAAAAAAATTAAGAATATTGTGTTAATCGGTAGTTATTATGCTTTTTTGCTTTATAATTAAAAGTGAGTTACTTATGAAGATATTGTCATTATTGGCGTGGGATAGTCAGTCAGTCAGTCAGTCAGTCAGTCAGTCAGTCAGTCAGTCAGTCAGTCAGTCAGTCAGTCAGTCAGTCACTCACTCACTCACTCACTCACTCACTCACTCACTCAGCACGTCAGTCAGTCAGTCAGTCAGCCAAGCAATACATCAGTCATCAGTTAGTCAGTCAGTTAGTCAGTAAATTAGTCAGGCAGTCAGGCAGTCAGTCAGTCAGTCAGTCAATCACTCAGTCAACCAGTCAGTAATTTACAAAAGTGTTCAAAGATGTAACATGAGATTATGAACTTTAAAAGTAAACCGTATTTTAAAGACCATTTCGTAATGTATTGGCCTTAAATAGAGAGGTTTTACTATTAGTACGAGGTGGCTTTAAGGCAAGGGGTTAAGACTTTCCATTGCAACAATACTTTAATTAATGTGATTTCAATTGTGTTGTTTTGCTATTTCTAATCTTCTTGTTCTTTTCTAATTTCAGGTGAGTACCAAAAAGAAAATTTCTCTTAAATTCAAATTAACCTGATGACCTCAGATGAGTACATTTTCATTACTATTAATCAGTATCATCACTATTTTAAAATCAATTGCAATCATTAAAATCAAAACATTACCCAAAGGAAAAAACCCAACTGTGCCAAATACCAGTGTTTTGACATGTACATGTGCAGTACAGTTCAATCCGCAATCAATAGACATTTGCCAATGGCTAATTGATTGATTTCTGTTTAATGAGCCCCTCCCATTCAAGCACTATTGAGCCCTCCCCATTAATGCTGTTGGTTCTCTACACGTTGGCTTCATGTTTGGTACCCAGGATCAGGCATTCAGCCCCGAGTCTATTTGTTTTGTATTGTTCGGCTTTGTTTGCCATGTTTGTTGATCAAGTTTGCCAGTCAATAGTCACTAAAAGTTAGTCAACTAATTGACTTTTCCTAGTGAATAAGTCATTAAGCTATCAATGTGATATCATTCGGTAATATATATTTGAAAATTCTTCGAACTGTAATACACTGTAGTATGATAGATTTATAAGACTGGCTGGCTGGCTGGCTCACTGGCTGGCTGGCTGGCTCACTGGCTGGCTTGCTGGCTCACTGGCTGGCTGGCTGGCTCACTGGCTGGCTGGCTGGCTCACTGGCTGGCTGGCTGGCTCACTGGCTGGCTGACTGGCTAGCTAATTGGCAGTCTGTGTGATTGATTGATTGTTTGATTGATTGTTTGATTTATTTATTTATTTATTTATTCATTCATTCAGTCATTCAGTCATTGCAGTCTAGCACTTGACATTTTTAATAGCATTAATATTTGATGGACCAAAAATACCCCAAATGACACTTATGATAATATCAGG
Organism: Alitta virens; assembly: GCA_932294295.1. Classification (NCBI taxonomy): domain Eukaryota; kingdom Metazoa; phylum Annelida; class Polychaeta; order Phyllodocida; family Nereididae; genus Alitta; species Alitta virens. Next base: position 17,488,470 of record OW028586.1, on the reverse strand, counting down.
GCATGCAATTAAAATTTTATCATTTATTAATCCTTTATTATAAATAGAACACAAATGCACATGAAAATATTAAACAGAACACATGTTTAGCCTTAATATAACATTAATATAACATTAATATAACATTAATATCAGATGTTACACAAATGTAGCATGTCAGAACAATTGTAAATGAAAGAGAGGCTTTGTCAATAGACAATGGGTCACCATGGTAACAGGTGTAAACAATGTAGGTGTCATGTACCCACAGTAGTATTTCATGGCGGTTACATAAAGAATAAAAATGTTTTAATACTACTTTAAAAGGATTTTAGTAAGGTGATTTCATAGATAATTACAGGTGTTGTATTTATGCAACATGTGGAAAAATAATCGTGTTAAAATCTGGAATTAACTTGTCAAATTATGCTACATAATGTAGATTTATGACTAAAATGGGATATGAATTTGACAATATTAAGATATTATGTTAGGTTTAATTTTTCAAATGTCAAGAAAATCTGTTAGGTGTAATTATGTACTTAAAGTTAAAATGATATGATACCATCAATAAAATGAGCAAAATTTTAGTAATTGTGTTTTGTTATAGTAATTTGTAATGAGTTTAATTAAGCTATCACCTAGAAATGTAGACAGATTATCAAAATACTTCTTGCATTAATCCATCCAACATTACTGATAAAAAGTATAGAAATATAATATAATATAAAGTTTTTCTATTAAACTTTACTTGATAAACATTATGAAATTTAGTTGATTACTTGAAGTTTTCATACTCTTTATTTAACGCACAGCACCTGCTGATACAAGAACAACTTGGCAGGACTATCAGGCCCTTTGTAAAGAATTCTAATTTGTGAAAATAAATGTCTGCGCATTGCATGACTCAGAAAATAAATGCTGTTGGGACTCGAGCAAGAGATATAATTTTTCTTCTGCTCTGGCAGGTGTTTTGTCCAAAATGAAGAATGCCTTTCTCTCTTAGAGATAAGAATAATATCGTAGGAGGGATATTATGAGTCTGGGATATTTCAGTTTCATGGGAGTGTTAGGTATGCAATGGAAATGGATAATTCATCATGTTTTTTTTATGATTTTTACTCTTTTGGTTATGGCCTTTTTTTTTTCAGTTTTGTCAAGTTTGAATTATTAGAATTGCATTGTAAAATGTATACTACATATGTTTATGTGTTAATATATAGGACCAAATATGGTAAAATTATCTTTTTTGAAGTCAATAAAATATTTAAAACAAGATATTTCACTGTGCAAAGTGTTACTAACCAAATATTTATGGCTAGTTATTTACTTTAATAATATTTTTAAGTTATTCTTAATTTAAGATAAATTTATTACAATTAAATATGAAATATACTTCTGTAAATTCCAACAATGAAGTATTTTTCCTTTGTCATTATTATAATAATTTCTTTTTTGTGGTTTTAGAATATAATATGCAAACTATACTTAGGTTTATTCCATCTCAGCAGTTCGTGTGATTATCACGTGATGCGTGACGTCACGCCACGTTCCCAGAAGAACAATTACGAATGATAAAAACTTCGCATGACGTAACAATACAAATACAATACATTTAATATGTTGTAAATATCTATACGATATCTTTACTATATCTTCAACATAGTGCTCCTATCATGCCATACATATCTTGGTTAACCATTGTCCGATTATTTGCTTACCAAACCAGATAAACAATGTCATTAGGTCACGCAGAGCCCGCCAGATGGCAGTAATGATGCAAGGTCAATTGTGTCCTGCTCATTATTGTTCTCAATTAAGATAAGGGCAGCTAGATCAATTGTTGTGTGATACGATACACAGGGCGATTGTTCTCTTGTTATTGAAGCTGATTGTTCTATTTTATGGGGGCAATATAGGATGAACTACGGGTGCTATCGCCCCATGAATTATGACTATCTGTGGTGTGGTAAAATGGACAATAAACAGACAAATATGAATGTTCTGTCTAGTTTGCTGTATATGACTTAGTTGTTGTTTGTATGTAATATATTTTTCATATATTTTCCTATTTTCTTACATGTTCTAAACTGACTGAGCAATTTGAGTCAAATGATTTGACTGATTGACTGACTGATTGACTGACTGACTGACTGACTGACTGACTGACTGACAAGCTGCCTGACTAGCTGCCTGACTGACTGATTGACTGATTGACTGACTGACTGACTGACTGACTGACAAGCTGCCTGATTAGCTGCCTGACTGACATATTGACTGACTGACTGACTGACTGACTGACTGACAAGCTGCCTGACTAGCTGCCTGACTGTCTGACTGCATGTCTGTCTGACTGACTGGCTGGTTGACTGACTGACTGACTGACACTTTGGTTCGAATAGTTCGAACAGTGACCTGGGTACTGACCATGACCTACAATTTTATTTATGTAAATGTCGTATTATTGAAATGATACCAAAATTAAGAAAAAGTAGATGCATATACTGCCAAGGATACAGGAAACGCGATACATAGAAACAGCTTTCATCCCATCAGATGGAGAGAAAAAATTGTTTTATTAGGAAAGGCTGAATTAGCCTCGTCCTTGGAGAAGCTTTACTGAAAGGAGTCATATTGCATCTCAAGTATGATGAAGGCGGAGAGGAGAGGAGAGGAGAGGAGAGGAGAGGAGAGGAGAGGAGAGGAGAGGAGAGGAGAGGAGAGGAGAGGAGAGGAGAGGAGAGGAGAGGAGAGGAGAGGAGAGGAGAGGAGAGGAGAGGAGAGGAGAGGAGAGGAGAGCAGAGCAGAGCAGAGCAGAGCAGAGCAGAGCAGAGCAGATCTAGAACAATCTATAACAGTACATACTGCTAAACATTGTTAGTCTTAGCCCATTGTATTACCAGGCAAGATTAGACAAAGTAGGCTAAGCTGGATTAGTGCAAAGCAGCTCAGTATCTGAATAGGTGAATGGAACAAGATATACGGAATATCATCATTCTGCGGACGAGGAATCCTATGTAATTTGGCAGACAGCCACTGAGCATATGAGCCTGTTACCTGCACTGAAGACACACAAGTAGAACGTGCTCTGAGCCCTACATATATGGTCGCACTGATGCCCTTTTGCGATCGGCTCCATAATTAGAACTCCGAAAATAGATTTATATCAGAGAGCTATGAATTGTTAATCTGTGAAGTCTGTGTTATAGTCAACAGACATAATGTTTGACCACAACAGCAGAGGTTATGGATTCGAATCTGAACTAAAGGGAAGGAGTGTTCATGCAGACCTCCTCCTCTTCCTTCTCTTCCTTCTCTTCCTTCTCTTCCTTCTCTTCCTTCTCTTCCTTCTCTTCCTTCTCTTCCTTCTCTTCCTCCTCTTCTTCTCTTCCTCCTCCTCGTCCTTCTCTTCCGTCTCTTCTTCCTCTTCTTCTCTTCCTCCTCCTCCTCGTCCTCCTCTTCCGTCTCTTCTTCCTCTTCTTCTCTTCCTCCTCCTCTTCCTTCTGTTCCTCCTCCTCTTCCTTCTCTTCCTTCTCTTCCTCCTCTTCCTTCTCTTCCTCCTCTTCCTTCTCTTCCTCCTCTTCCTTCTCTTCCTCCTCCTCTTCCTCGTCCTCTCCCTCGTCCTCCTCCTTCTCCTCAATTTTTCATATACATGGCCAAATGTGCCACGTGCGTTTTCCATGAGAAGGATAAACGCATGGAAAACGCATGGTTTTTAGCTAATTATAATAAGAAAAAAACCATGCGTTTTCCATGCGTTTATCCAAACGCATGGAAAACGCACGTAGCACAATTGGCCATGTAGTATATTAGTATTTTCAATGTTCTTACCCTACCGAGGTGGTCTAAATTTAGACTGGCACATTGTCAATTCTCGTGACACTGGAGCTGACAGACGGGTCTGATGATAGTGTAGCTCTTCTGTTAGAGAGGTGTAATCAGCATGAAAGCGGATGTGACGTCACATTGATTACTTCAGCACCCATTCGCGACTTCAAAGCAGGAGAGTTCCACCTGCATAAGGGACAGGTGAGGAGAGGTGGCCTAGCTAGCTCCTATAGCCAATGAAATTCATGTCTAGATGATGCTGATAAGGAAGGGGTGATTTTCACTTATATCAATGTGATGTGCTTTTCCTTACAATACAATACAATATTGTGTATGCCTATGTCCCCATGCTACTGGGTCTAAAGCTTTAGTCCAGTTTATAAGACCAGCTGCCAGAGGCAGACATAATGATGAGATAAGGCTGCTTGGAGTCCACACCGTGTTACACATTTACCCCATGGGTGGGATGACTTACTTGCCTCAGCATAGACATTAAGTACAAGGCACTTACAACTTGACATCTCATGCGATCGACATCCAGCTGCTGGGATGTAGCTCATGAAGAGTGCCCGGGCTGGGAATTGAACCTGGGACCTACAGCTCAGCTGGCTTATGGAAACACTTTGGCTTTACAACTTGTCTAACAAAAAGTGGATTTTCACGGAAGGTTCGCTATATTTCCACCAGGTGCTTACGACAGAATACTGCAATTCTATTGGCTGAAAAAGTTCCCGCCATTCATTGCGCATCCTAGCAGCAGTATTTTTAGTGCATTTTAATTTATATTTGACATCTAATCCAACTGATTGCCGCTTTTTCCCTGAGAAAATTATTTTTATAGAATCAGTTTGTTATGATCTTCCATGTCTGAAAAGCAAAATGAGTGATAAGAATAAAAGAATGACTTGTGTGCTGAATTCAGGGCTGCTCAGTGAAAAGACTTGTTGTTTGTATGTAATATATTTTTCATATATTTTCCTATTTTCTTACATGTTCTAAACTGACTGAGCAATTTGAGTCAAATGATTTGACTGACTGACAGACTGACTGACTGATTGACTGACTGACTGACTGACACTTAGTTTCGAATAGTTCGAACAGTGACCTGGGTACTGACCATGACCTACAATTTTATTTATGTAAAAGTCGTATTATTGAAATGATACCAAAATTAAGAAAAAGTAGATGCATATACTGCCAAGGATACAGGAAACGCGATACATAGAAACAGCTACCATCCCATCAGATGGAGAGAAAAAATTGTTTTATTAGGAAAGGCTGAATTAGCCTCGTCCTTGGAGAAGCTTTACTGAAAGGAGTCATATTGCATCTCAAGTATGATGAAGGCAGAGAGGAGAGGAGAGGAGAGCAGAGGAGAGCAGAGGAGAGCAGATCTAGAACAATCTATAACAGTACATACTGCTAGACATTGTTAGTCTTAGCCCATTGTATTACCAGGCAAGATTAGACATGTCTGAAAAGCAAAATGAGTGATAAGAATAAAATAATGACTTGTGTGCTGAATTCAGGGCTGCTCAGTGAAAAGACTCTATTGTCAATGCTGTCATGGCAGCCACAAAATATTGAATGAGTATGGTCACTTGTAATGGACCTATATGATCATTTATAACAACTTTATACACTTAAAGCAAGAAGAATGTGACCAGAATTTCGCCATATACTGCATTAAAGTATTCTATCTATTGTAGTTAAAGGGGAACTAACTCCTTGAGCACTTTACCTCTCAGATATTAGCTTGGGTCCATAGAAACACATCCACGCTATTCATAACTTGTATATATGCACTGTTAATGAAATATCCTGCATTTATTAGCTCCGTGTTGTGAACTACGGAGGCCGCCATTTTCGACTTTTCTGGGTGTTTTGCTCTTGCCGGAAATACGTCACTGTTGTACTACAGGTCTAACAGAGACAAGTATTCTACAGGCTGGCTCTGCATTTCAACCAACAAGTTTCACAAACAGGTGTTAATTGCACTTGAGCTTTTGTTAGGGCATGTCAGGGTTCTTAGTGAGTGTTGACCAAGTAAATTGCCATTGAACAATTTGACACATGCAATTATATTTGGGGTATCAATAAGTCAGCTATGTAACACAACTGCAGAACATTCAGAGACTGAGTACTAATTAAATTTATATTGTAATTTTGAGCAGTCTAGGTACATTGTATTATATTTCAACATTGAACATGTTATGTTGCGAAATAAATCTATCTATCTATAATAATAATAATAATAGTTTATCTATCTATCTATCTACCTAGCTAGCTATCTAGCTATCTACCTTTTTATTTTTATTATGTATATTACTTTATTGACGATTAATATATAATGAGATACACCTGTCATTCAAACAGAACAAAATAAAATACTAACTAGGCCTAATGGCTAAATATTTGTAAGTGAAGGTGTGAAGCTAAAAAAAAAAGGTAAATTGGACACAGTTCTGAAGTTTCTGATAATTTATTTTCTTTTGCACTGGTATAAAGGTCTTGAATTTCTGGAAAGATTCCTATTACAATGCTGCATACAGCATATAGACATGGATGATTTAAAGTGAATTAAGAGAATGTCATTTACACTGCACCCTTCCCTGGCATTGGATATGCTTTCTTTTAATTACGCACTGCCCCTGAAGCTGCTAATGTAACATATTAAGCATACTTACAGTATTCAAATTCTTTTCTCAGCAAAATTATATTCAGAAGTATATTGATACCAACTATAAGCTTAATAATTAATATACACCTAATCTTAAAGTGATAACATCTAGCATATTATGCCTATAATGATTATCTTATATTAAATAACTTTGTCTTTAAACTCCTCCCATACTTGGGGAAAACATCTATAGAAGCAGGGTTATTTGCCCAAGTATGCAAATATAGATATTCATAGATCTATACAAATTGCTCACTGCAACCAATGCCAGTTGTGCTGTATTTCACAAAAGTGCAATTAACACCTTACTGTGTCACCTTATATGTTGTGTTATCTGTTCTTGTCATTATAATTGCAATGAACAATGAAACGGATTGCAATCTGCAGGATCATGGATCCAGTACATAGGACATAAGTGACGTCACTAGCTTGCGTGCCGTGTGCAATAATGGCGGCGCCCAGCGTTTTGGCGGATGGTGAAAATGGCACTTTCACTTTGCTTTAAACATTACTAAACTCAACTTTTAAACATACTTTTTCACTGTAATATATTTTTCTATATCTAATTGATCTTTTAAAATTAAAACACAATTTTCCATTAGTCCCCCTTTAAGTAAGAATAACAGGTGTAGGCAGATTATATCGTATTTGATTTAACGGTAGATAAGAGAACGTAGACAACCTGCCAACTCCATCGGGCATATGGCATCAGAATCCTGGTGCTGAAGCAAATTTCACGCTCCCCTGAACACCAGATGATGCCTCAAGATAAAATGAGATACAGAGCCAGAATTGATGGCGATTCACAATTTGCAGCAGATGATGAAGTTTCAGCAGATGATTAAGTTTCAGCAGATCTCATCATTTTGTAATAGATGAGGTGAAATGGAATCCTAATGATAGGGCTAATTTGAAACATGTCTCTTTCTGTGTTTTTGATATTGGCTGGCTATTTAGATGGTCATCTAACTGGCCTGACTTAATAGTTTGAAAATTGCAGGTGCCTTGTACTTCGCGTCAATGCTGAGGCAAGTAAAAAGACCCCACCTATGGGGTGAGTGTGTAACATGGTGTGGACTCCAATTAGCCTTATTATCTCATCATTACGTCTGCCTGTGGAAGCTGGTCATATCAGCTAACTGAGCTCCAAACCAGTAGCATTGAAACATTTTAGATAGTTGTGTTGTGAGAACATCACAATGAAGACTACATTTTGAAATCGTTAAAATGGTCTCAATATCCAGGATATTTTTTTACAATGTTGCCACCATCAGAGAATTTAGTACTTTATTATAGAATATTCAAATTTGACTCCAAATAGTTATTTATGAAACTGTTGACACATGACATTGTCTCAAATTACGGATATAGACAACCTATTTTATTTGGAATTCCAGATTTTTATTCCACCATGTTTAATTTAGGCCTTGATGTGAGAAAATCCAAGTCAGAGTACACAATAAATTTGCCATAGATAAAAAAGCACATTTTTAATGCTTGATTAAACAAATTTTCGGTTCATTTGCAAACAACTGGCTGTGAAATATACACAAAAATCCTATCACACTACGGGGACCAGTAACCGGAAGTCGTGGATTTGCGCATAAAAAGGGCAAAACATTGTCAAAGGAGCATCTGTATGCGTTCGAACGCCCATATTGGGCTTTACATGTCCCATAATTGAACCAGCATGTTTTGAAATTAGCTCTAAAACAAGCATATAGGAATAAATAGCAGTGTTAGAAGTAATTATTTGCTATTTAATGATAATTATCAATGATTATAAAGTGATCATGTTTGATTATACTGATCAAAACAACATGTTCAATTGGGCTTTCCCTGTCATTTTTCACTCTTAATATTGTGAATTAATGTTCCGAAAATTTCGTTGGCATTTGATAGCTTAGCAGAACAATAGGGGTTAGTTAATGTTATTGCTATTAAAGGGTGTCTAGAATAAGGAATTGTGCATTTTGTAAGGTTCTAGGGGATTGCACTCGGATTGTGACCAAAATTTACCTCACAGAGAATACAACCAAGTAGCGGTTATAGGGGGTGGTTTCGGGAGTTTATAGATCACTTTAATTAAGAACAGTAGTGACCCTGCAATGTACTTTAATTTGTCAACCCCTCCCCCCCCCCCGTGAAATTTGTTACTGGATCCACCCCTGCAACCTCACTATTAAAGACTATTAAATATTGCCCCAGACGTGGTCTTAATGGCGAGGTTCTACATTGTTCTAAGCAGGTAAATTTCACTTTTTTCATGATTTAGCTGACCAAGTCATCAATATAAAATTCCAATTGTCCTTACGGAAGGTCAGTTTCAGAAATACCAGTACAAGAAATGAATATGATATGAATATCATATGAATGAGATATGATTGACTTCCTGGAGCCAAAGGTCACAAAGCAGATATGATAGAAGACCTTTTATAAGTGGAACTCTGCACTGAATAGCTATGCCTCCAGCCCATTGTATTTATTGATCTAAAAAATGAAAAAAGCAAAAATGCCAAGAGTAAAAATACCTCTAGGCAAGAATGACATACAATGCCGGTATCAATCATTAATGAATTACAGAACAGAAAATTAATGATGGATCAATGTAAAGTGCTATAGATTTGGCAATATGATTCTGTTCTTTTACTGATTTCTATTCTATTCTATTCTATTCTATTCTATTCTATTCTATTCTATTCTAAGACAATTCATTTCCAAAATCTGTTCTATTCAGTGAAAAATAAATTGTACATTATATTCTTTTCAAAAATTCTGCATTTTCTACATTCTATTCTATTATATTATATTCTAAACAAAAGTTCCACATTCTATATATATTATAACCTACTCTGTATAATTTTGTTAAAATCATACTCTGTATTTTACTTTTTTCCCTATCCTATTATATTCTATTTCATTCTATTTATTATGTTATTCTATTATATTCAAATCAAATTAACCATTATTTCAGCTAATTTCATTCTTTCCTATTCTAGTTAACCATTATCTCAGCTGATTCTATACTAGTCTGTTCTATTCTATTATATTCTCTTCTATTCCATTCTATTATATTCTAACATAATCTCAGCTATTACATTCTCAAGGATATTCCTAACTCGATCCCATTACGAAAGTAATTGTTCTCACCGCAGCGCCACCTATGAGGAGCAGGGCTAATTAACATGCCATTGTTCTCCTGCGATGGCGAACAGAAAATGGAACAATGGAATTAATCAGGTGGGATAGATGCTTGCTGATCTGTCCTTCAGAGGTAAACAATTCCAGTTGCCATGGTAACATATCAATGCCACATTTCTCATTTTTGTGCTTGGCACAAATATTATATATCTGCATTTCCATACAATTCCTTGTACCTGTATATATCAATATATAACAAAAGAATATCTATTATGACATGAATTGGAATACATTGATGGACCGAGGGATAAAGTTATGACAATAATTGTTATGCATTATGATTATTAATGAATAATGTCTTACCAGTTTACATTTTCGATGTAGAAATTTACTGTACTTTGATGCCTCGGTTGATAAACATTTAGGCAGAATTACAACCAGAATTTATGTTGTAGCTATAATCGATATTCATCTCATATTTCAATGTTGCACATTTACCCAATGGTTGGGGTTTCTTACTTGCCTCACCATAGACACTGAGTACAAGGCACCATCCAGCGGAGATGTAGCTCATGAAGAGTTCCCTAGCCACGATTTGAATCCGGGACCTTCAGTGGAGCTTGCTACGGCCTTAAACACTAGTGTTAAATGGCAATTACAAGAATATAATTTCACACATAACACGGGTGGGGGCCTAGCTCAGTGGTAGCTCCCTGGGCTTCCAACTACTGGGTCCCGGGTTCAATTCCCTGTCGAGCCTATGTTGGATGGCTGTTTCATCCTTCGTCTCATTGCCATGGTCCCTACCTGTCAGTGTCATAATTAGCCCAATAGGTGCAGAAATAGTCCACCACCAATCACACATAACAAATAATGGTCTATATTGTGTGGCAAATGTTATAGTGAGATATCCTGATGGCAATGTTACATTGCAATATATGTTTTGAACAATAATTAATATTGTAAAAGAATACTAAATTTTGCTGTGTCCTTTCTGTAGCCGGATGCAGCATATATGAAAAGATCTTCATTCCTTAAGAAAAGAATTCCAGGAAACATGGGAGATTGGATGGAAATATGAAATATAATATATATGACGTCAAATACAAAATTCCATGTGTCATTTTGTCTTGTCATGTGAGAACATATAGCGACATGCCATTTTCGATTTAATTATTTCATTCCGAATTCATGCATAATTCATATATGACGACATACTGTTTTAATGTGAAACGGTGTGGCTAATTTGCATAAAAAATATTTGATATTTTTGACAGGTGGAAAATATCAAACAGTTATTAAAACGCATATATGATCAATAATATGATGGTATTGCACTTTTTTTGTTGATCGAGCATATCAATCAATACATTTTTGGCATATCATATATTTCTGAAAAAACTAGTACACGCTCACTGCAGCTCAACCTGGGTATAGCGAAGCAGTCAGGACTCAGAAATGTGTTCATTAAAGCGGGGTTTTGTTATAGGTGGTTGACCTTATTAATGAAGTATGGTGACCTTCTAAGCTAAATTATTTGATACAGTGTAATTCGTTACGTCATATTTCATTAAGAGGGGTAAATATAATATAACTATGAAATAGTACTTATCAAATAAGGACATAGTAAATAAGATAATAATGAAATTGATGAAAAAATGAAATTATTGACCTGAATATATTGTTATAATTAATTATCAATATGGTGATATGGTGGGATAATATATACTTTCCTTCAGAGGGCTGCACATTCCATATATCTATCAATATATTTTATTTAGATAAACATTTCTATTTCATATTTAATAATACTATATTTAAAATATGTTTGATCATTCATACTGACTATCATTCTTATGCAGTAGTTCATTATTTGGCTATAATAATTTTAAAACTTAAATACTCCATTATCGCCCAGTTGGTAATGATGACCCATTAAACCTTATTGTTTATATTAGTTAAGTGATTTTGGCAGGACCACTGTATTTATCATTCAGCCTACAGCAACATTGATAGCTGACGTGTCAAACTTTTCACTAATGACCGTTTTATGGGCGTTTCTCATGTCACATCCATGTTAAATACATGTCTAATACATGTCTCATGAGTCCATGTTACGACCTTTATTAGCTGGCGATTGTGTGGTTGATTGTTGGACAGAGTATCGATTGTTCTAGTCACGTGATCATGTGTTCTGATTTACCATTTTCCGTGTTGTTTGTCTATTGTTTCGAGTTTAAAGTTCACATGTCACCATAAGCAATGGCTTAAGTTGACTTGTAGGTAAAATTGTATTACGGGTGTGTACATATATTAATGGAATTGACTGTAGTTTAGTGTTTCATTGTATACATTGTAGATTGATTGGTTAAGATACTTTTTTTTTATTTTTTTTTAAATGCTGCCCTTAAAAGTATGTCAATGCCACTAAAAAATGTCTCAATATAATTGCCACTATAAAATGTCTCAATTTCTCAGTGTCTCATTGTCTCAACGCTACTGGTCTGGAGCTTAGTCAGCATGTATGACCAACTGCTAGAGTCAGACGTAATGATGAAATGATAAAGCTTAGAGTTCACACCATTTTACTTGCCTCAGCGTAGCAGTAGTGAGTACAAGGCATTTAAGATTGGTCAATTGAAATATTGCATCAACAAAGCTTTATGTTTCATAATATAATCATGGCCTGCAGCAAGGAGCTACACTGTGACTCCTACTTTAGCACATGTGGCAGAGGCCAGCAACCTAGATGTTATCTGTGAAAATGACGCAGATATTTGTTGTCACAAAGTCATAACGCTGTCTGGCCAAATGCACCAGCTGTCACAAGTTATATATAAACACACTTCAATATATTCATGGAGAAAAATAACCCCATGGGCAGATTATTATCAATTACATACAAACCTATATCTGCAGGCTGTTTGGGCAACACTATTATGAGATTCTAAGGTAGATAATATTATGGACTGTGTCATACAGGAAAAACACATCATCATCATTAGCAACAGCATCAGTAGTTTTACTACTACTACCACTGCTACTACTACCACTGCTACTGCTACTGCTGCTGCTGCTACTACTACTACTACTACTAGTACTACTACTGCTACTGCTACCGATATTACTCCTGCTACTACTGCTACTGCTAGAGCTACTGCTACTGCTAGAGCTACTACTACCACTACTACTACTACTATTACTACTACAACTACTACTGCTGCTACCGCTACTACTACTACTACTACTACTACTACTACTACTACCACTGCTACTGCTAGAACTACTACTACTACTACTACTACTACTACTACTATTACTATATTCAGGATGCCTGACTATCTATACTACCACTTGTACCACTGCTTCTCAGTGAGTATACTGGTCATCGGGGGCAATTTATCAGGAAGACATATGCCCTGACTAAGTGGATAGGGTGTTTTACATACTAGGGGTGATTGGGGACACCCTTGGGTCATGGGGGCTAAAGGGGTACAGGTAGGGCCTCAGGTGGGGTGAATTAGGCTCAAATAGGGCACTAAGTCATTGCATGTGCAGGGTGCTTAATGAAAAAGCAAAGAAATGGGGCCAGAATTGTTGATTTGTGAGCTGGCCAAAATAATTAGGCCTACCATATGAATCACTGAACTTAGTATTAGTTATAATCGTGTTACATAATAGTACTTATAATCTTGTTACTTAGTAGTAGTTATAATCTTGTTACATAATGGTAGTTGTAATCTTGTTACTTAGTATTAGTTATAATCTTGTTACATAATAGTAGTTATAATCTTGTTACATAGTAGTAGTTATAATCTTGTTACTTAGTATTAGTAGTTATAATAGTGTTACATAATAGTAGTTATAATCTTGTTACATAATAGTAGTTATAATCTTGTTACATAGTAGTAGTTATAATCTTGTTACTTAGTATTAGTAGTTATAATAGTGTTACATAATAGTAGTTATAATCTTGTTACATAATAGTAGTTATAATCTTTTTATTAGTTATAATTGTGTTACATAATAGTAGTTATAATCTTGTTACATAATAGTAGTTATAATCTTGTTACTTAGTAGTAGTTATAATTGTGTTACATAATAGTAGTTATAATCTTGTTACATAATAGTAGTTATAATCTTGTTACATAGTAGTAGTTATAATCTTGTTACTTAGTATTAGTAGTTATAATAGTGTTGCATAATAGTCATTATAATCTTGTTACATAATAGTAGTTATAATCTTGTTATTAGTTATAATTGTGTTACATAATAGTAGTTATAATCTTGTTACATAATAGTAGTTATAATCTTGTTACATAATAGTAGTTATAATCTTGTTACTTAGTAGTAGTTATAATTGTGTTACATAATAGTAGTTATAATCTTGTTACATAACACTAATAATCTTGTTAGTATTAGTTATATTCTTGTTACTTAGTATTAGTTATAATCTTGTTACTTAGTAGTACTTATAATCTTGTTACTTTTAGTAGTTATAATCAGGTACTTAGTAGTTATAATCTTGTTACATAATAGTTGTATAATCTTGTTACTTAGTAGTGGTTATAATCTTGTTACATAATAGTAGTTATAATCTTGTTAACTTAGTAGTAGTTATAATTGTGTTACATAATAGTAGTTATAATCTTGTTACATAATAGTCGTTATAATCTTGTTACTTAGTATTAGTTATAATCTTGTTACTTAGTAATACTTATAAACTTGTTACTTAGTATTTGTTATAATTTTGTTACTTAGTAGTACTTATAATCTTGTTACTTTTAGTAGTTATAATCGTGTACTTAGTAGTTATAATATTGTTACAGAATAGTTGTATAATCTTGTTACTTAGTAGTGGTTATAATCTTGTTTTACTTACTTGTATTATGGTCGGACCTATTTATAATCAGCACTCTTATAACCAAAGTCTTGTATGCAAGCAAAACTCGCCGATAATGAACTCTTTCAAGCCAGAACATTATTTCACTTCATGTGTTAGCTATGACTGTAGGTTTTCTGTGGTAATATAAGATAAGATACATTTAATTTAAAATTGTATGTAAGAACAGATAACATAAGCAGAAGCTTTTGCTCGACTAGAATAAAACGATATGACAAATGAAATATGTACAAATGAGGAGTGAAAACTTTAAAAAACGGATAAGATTAATATATAATAAAAGCAAATAGACAAATAATTTATATCACAAAAATAGCTTCGCCCACTCATTACAATTTGCACTGGCAGAGAAAACTGTTAATTCCAGCCCTTGGGAGTGGTTTGTGCAAAAACAACAAAAGCTACAGCTGCCTTTTATGGAAATGAGTATTTCTTAAAAAAACATAATCTAGAGTGTATGGTGTATGTGATCATCATAAGCTGTAATAATATACATCAGACCCTATATAAAGACCACCTCACAATTAAAAATACATGTGGTCTGTTATAGTTCGACCCTTATAATAATCTACCTCATAATTAAGACCACCTCACCATAACTAATATATATCATCTTTATTTCGTACCCAGTGGCAAACAGAAAATTGGAAATTTTTAACAATATTGAAATTTATTTACACATGATTTAAAAAAGATATAGGTTAATTTACAGAAATGTGATGTATGAGTTCATTCACTTCATCAATTGTCGACATGCAATGCATCTCTCTGTCTCCCACCAAAAGCAGTTCCTTGAGGGTGTATGTCATACCTTGGGCATTAAGAGTTTTACATGTCTTCATGCAGTGAGATTTGCATTGCTATTATTTGATACATCATGACTAGTACCAACTGCCTTACAACAGTATTGCTTTTCAGTAATGAAGAGTCAATGCTCGTAGCATTTTGCATCACATATGCAATTACTGGGACTTTGTGATTCAGAGCAGAATTAGCAAATTTTAACATCCTATGTGTCTAGCACATGGCATGTTTGTGAGGCATGCTACAATATAATGATTGTTTTATATATTATAATGGCCAAATACACCTTAAGGTGTCAGGTCTATATTATGCCTGGCTTGAACTTGATAACAATGATCATATCTTATGCTACAATGGCCCTTAGCTAGTAGTGAGTACCATTGCTTATATTTTTTATTTAGTATACTTTACAACGCTGTCAGAACTCTATATAATGAACTATTTGGGACTGCATAAAAGACAGGCAAAATGCCACTCCCGCACAAATGATCTCGTGATTACCACAGTTTCGTTATAAACGTGATCTTTTTACATAGATCTGACCACAATAACCTCTCTATTAAGAACAACCCACCACTAGGACCAATTGGGCTACGTGTGCATATTAATAATAGATCAGCAAGATATATAATTCAGCCAGTTATTGATGGTTCCAAAACCAATTGCGATGTGGTAATTATAAATGAATGTTGCACTTAATTTAAGTGCATTTTAATAATTTATTTATATATATGATTAGCAATAGAAAAATGGTTCTGGTTTTGAAAGAAGAACTCACCATGGTATGTTCAGAAATCAATAAATTATTCAAATTTACTGTTTGAATCTGTTGGTCTGGTCTGAACTAACAAGTCTCTAGAACCTAAAATCCAATCCTTCTTTGAAAACTATGAACCCAGTTTCATGAATAACAGTGACCCGCAGCTCCGAAGCCTTTTGTTACGAAAGGGGTTCCTTTACTTCCGGCCATGTGACCAGAAAAGGAAGCAAAATGGCGGCAGAAGTCAACCAAGTGCATTGCATTCCTTCAGCTTGCCTTACTTCCGAAATCAGGTCGATTAATCGAATAAAATCGGTGCTTCGTGGTTGCTACCCTACGCTATTGAGGTTTCTAGGAACATTATAGGAGAGTTACTTTTGAAGGCTGAAAATGTCTATGCTGTGAAGGAGAAGGATGGAATGAAATTTTTAGGTGTTTCTTCAGCAAAGAATGAAAAAAAAAGATAGAGGGCTAGATAGTGTGATAGATAGATAGATAGTGAGATAGATAGTGTCATAGATAGTGAGATAGACAAAGAGATAGTGAGATAGACAAAGAGATAGATAGTGATATAGATAGTGAGATAGATAGTGATATAGGTAGTGAGATAGATAGATAGATATTAGATAGATATTAGATAGATAGATACATTCATATTAGATAATAGATAGATAGATAGATAGATAGATCATGGAGACAAGTCTACTCTTGTCTCCATGGATAGATAGATAG
Organism: Alitta virens; assembly: GCA_932294295.1. Taxonomy (NCBI): domain Eukaryota; kingdom Metazoa; phylum Annelida; class Polychaeta; order Phyllodocida; family Nereididae; genus Alitta; species Alitta virens. Next base: position 17,471,643 of record OW028586.1, on the reverse strand, counting down.
TGAGATAGATAGATTGTGAGATAGCTAGATAGTGAGATAGCTAGAAAGATCGATAGAAAGGAAGGAATGAAGGAAGGGGGTAAGGAAGGAAGGAAGGAAGGTAGGAAGTTATTTCAACTTCATCAACGTTTGCATTTATTAACTCTGGATAAGGCCCTTTTACCAAAATACTATATACACCACAGGTTAATAGTATATTGACTACATGTATATCCACCGCAACCAATATAGTATCATTGATCCATGATACATGTATCTACATGCTGTAGCTAAACATTTTCATCAATATAACATGTGTATCATGTAGACAGCATCCCTGTGGAGCTGATACATGAAAGACTTGATCAATGAACGCATCAGTGTGTTCAAGCAGAAGGGCCCCACCACCTTGAAAAACCTCTGTATAAAAACATTAATAATTTACAGGACTAATTGTGTGTATGGCGCGGGGATCTAGGATGCAGTCTCTGTGACAAAAGAAGCGTAAATATAGGTATTAATGGGTAGGAGATAAAGGGATATATAACGTGTATATGTGGTAAGCAAACGAGTATAGGAAAGGTGAAATGGGTTCTTTGCTTTTAGATGGCCAGATGAATGTTTTTTGTGGGAATTTATTTGTTTAATATTGCATACAAGTTTTCTTAATTGGTCAGGCTAAAATTAGCAATGGTTGAATTATGTTTATGAATTAAAGAAAGGCTGAAATGAACTCTCACAATTAAGATAACTCATAGCAATGTACATAAGGACAAGTATAATTTTAAGTATTTTCATTTGCTAATGCATTGATCCATCAATCCATCCATGCATCCATCAATCCATTCTTTCAACTAGACCAACAAACCGACCAACAAACCGACCGACAATCCGACCGTTAAACCGACCATCCAACACACCAACCAACCAACACTGATGCAAGAGAGATCTGTGAAAGAGCATGCATCCATTAAATAATCAATGGCTTGTATTTGATGATAGCTAAACATGAGCCTTATGTTCAAGCACTCTTCTGGCTGAATGGCACGATTGATTTTGGGACATTGGCTGTTTTTGCAAGATCACTGGATATTTTCAAAGATCTGTTGATGTGATGGTTTTGGAAGTGATCTCCCAATGGCTTTTGTTAGCTTCCATTTCGATGGTAGTTGAGCCTGATGGGAAAATGCATTGTTGTTAATATTTAAACTTTTTTATAAACTTGCGGTGAATGTGATATCCGTGCCTATTTTCTCTGTGGAACATTACAAAACAAAAAGACTTAAAATTATACTTGTCCTTATGTACATTGCTATGAGTAATCATTATTTTGAGAGTTCATTTCAGCCTTTCTTAAATTCATAAACATAATTCAACCATTGCTAATTTAAGCCTGACCAATTAAGAAAACTTTATGAGGCATTAAAGCAAATAAATTCCCATAAAAATAACATTCATCTGCCCATCTGAAAGCAAAGAACCCATTTTACCTTTCCAATACCTGTTAGCTTACCACATATACACAATATATATATATATATAGCCCTTTATATTCTACCAATTAATACCTATATTTACACTACTTTAGTCACGGAGACTGCACCCTATTTTGTACACTGTTGGCTTCTGTTGAAAATGAAAAATAAAAAGACACATGTTGCCACAGTTACTTACAAGCATATTTGATTGATGACGCCACACAATCTGTCTTCTGATGACGTCACAATCCCAACATTAGTCTGCGCATGCCCACTGCAATCCGATTGTTCTACGTGGAGCGACTGTCATTGTTTGGTTCAATTGTTTGCGCATTTTGCTCACAACAACTGTTAGCATGGCAACAGGGTAAAGGGTAAATTCCCCATGGGGTAGTTGAAATGTTGACAAAAACCCTCTCAAATATTTGCCATTGAAAGATTAGGATAGCTCTGTCATTGTAATGTCTCAAATATGCTCAGAGTCGTAGTCAGCCAATAACGAATATCAATTTGGACAATTGTAGGGCTGTTGATCTGCACATTAAGACTATGCTATTAGAATTAAAATGGCCTTTTACTCGGTGTCTATGCTGAGGCAAATGAAAGACCCCACCCATGAGGTTAATGTGTAACATGCAGTGGATTGCAAGCAGCCTTACCATCTCATGAATACGTCTGCCTTTGGCAGCTGTTCATATAAGCTTAGCTGACTAAGCTTTAGACCCAGTAGCATTGAGACTTTAAAACTTTGAATTTCGAATAGTCATTGATTAGCAAAGTTCATTATTATTATAATTCCAATAAATACAATATAAGTATCCATAATAATGATATTTCCCTGAAAATTGTCATTCATATTATTTTCTAGATAGGAAAGCATATGTTGCTAAACTATAGCTCAGAAACAAATTAGTATAGTGCAATTTTTTTTAAACAAACCAATAGAAAATATCAATATTTTTATTTTGGTAAAAGTAAACATAATTTCTAGGCTGGCAGAACTGAAAAAGTTATCTAGTAAAACAGCATAGACAATAATAACAAAAACCTTATTCTTAATAAATTACTCAATCTTTAGCATGTGGAACTTGGATAGAACCATCTCTCTAATAGCAGTGTCACTGATATTAACTCGCACAGGACCTTGCTAGACTGACAATATCTCTGATATCGCTGATCCCAATCGACTGCAGTTGTCGAGATTACTCAAGATTACGTAACACAGGTTAGTCACGTGACAGGTGCTCTTGATCAAGGCCCGCTACTCTTGACACTGTCTGGCGGGCGACAGCATTCTCTGATAATCTACTGATAACGGTGTTGCCATTCGCTCTGGGGCATGGCGTGCTGTCTTTGTTGTTAAGATAGATCATTTGGAAATATGTACCTTATGGTGATAAATTAGATATATTCTATTCGATTCAAGTCTTATAATTGATTGGTTTTACTTATAATATGGAGATGTTAAAATTACAGGTGAAATTAGGCTGACTGACTGACTGACTGAATGAATGAATGACCATGGACGTAAAAGCCCATGGAATGACTAACTGACTGACTGATGTAGGGACTGATGAATCGGTCTATACTACTTCTACTACTATTATTACTATTACCACTACTACTACTACTACTACTACTACTACTACTACTACTACTACTACTACTACTACTACTACCACCACTACCACTACTACTACTACTACTACTACTACATATACTACTACTACTACTACTACTACTACTACTACTACTACTACTACTGATTTGAGCTGTTATATATGTGTGGCCATAGGTCAAGTTGCCGGAGCAGTAAGTTGATGCCAATGAGGTTTATTAGCCGGGCAGATTGGCTAGCATCCAGTTACAAGCATTCATCTTTGCCTTAATTCTGCCGCTGACACAATCTCTTGCGCGGGCTAAAGGCGGGCTGGGGGTGGGTTGCGGGCTCAGCAGAATATGTATATATATATATATATATATATATATATATATATATATGTAGTAGTATGTACTGTATTTCAGTCGTATCTATCTATCTATCTTTATATATCTATCTATCTATCTATCTGCTTGTCTATCTCTATATCTATCTATCTGTATATCTATCCATCAATCTATCTATCTATCTATCTACCAATCATACCTATCTACCTATCTATTTCTATCTGTCTGTATATCTATCTATCTATCTATTTTCCTTACTTACTTCCTTCCCTCCTTCCCTTCCTTCCTTCCTTCCCAACTTAGATATTATGGCATTCAATCAGGTTATTGGATCCGATTTATAATCCGTATTTTTTCTCTAATTCTCCCGATATTTCAGGGTATTTAATGGACCCCTACTTTGCCACCCCTTAGTTGGGGGCACATAATTGTGGGGTAACTTGCAACCTTACACATACGAACAGTGTAAAGGGGTATGCATAAAACCCTTATCCATATTCACATCCTTGATTTATTTTATGATAAGATCTTAGATCCACTGATATGCACAGGTAGGGAGGTATTTTGAGCATTCCGTTGCTATGGAAACTCCCTGACCCGTCAAAGCTGCATCACCCGACCTGCTAAAGACTTCACTGACCCGTCAAAAAGAATTTCTGTGTGTTCGGGTGCCAGTTGAAGAAGCATTGTTAACTTCTGTCAGTGTCATAGCAATGTGATTGTTGAATTTGAAGACTGAATTATTGTATAAATAAAGGTGAATTTGATATTTTCGAGAAGTTTGAGCAATTTCAAGGCTGTCAGGTTTTCTCTATTGACAATAAATTACATAAGAAAAGCAAAAGTTATATATGCAAAATCTTTTTTTATTGACTGACTGACTGACTGACATGCTGCCTGACATGCTGACTGACATGCTGACTGACATGCTAACTGACATGCTGACATGCTGACTGACTGACTGACTGACTGACTGACTGACTGACTGACTGACTGACATGCTAACTGACATGCTGACTGACTGACTGACTGACTGACATGCTGATTGACATGCTGATTGACATGCTAACTGACTGACTGACTGACTGACTGACTGACTGACATGCTGATTGACATGCTAACTGACATGCTGACTGACTGACTGACTGACTGACTTGTGATGAAACTTACAATATGTATTCCAAACTCCTCTGATGATCTTGAATTCGAATAGTGGCCTGGTCACTCTTCATAAGCTAAATTTTGCATGGCATATCATCATTACGTCTACTTCTGGTCTGGTAGCTGGACACATATAATTATAAGTAAAGACCTTGGCCCAGAAGTATTGAAACGATGAAATATAACAGTAAACATTTAATTTCTTAGCTTTTAAAATGTCATGAAAACATTTCATGGGCCCAATGTCAAAGAACTACTTTCAACAAATTAATTTCAGTCATGTAAACAATTTAACACTGAACTTTGTACTTGAGATCCTAAAAGTTGTTTTCCACAAAATACATAAACATCAGTAATAGCCCAATTTGAATATCTTGTATTTTCAAATTATTGCCTAGATCAAACCCAGCAATTTGAAAATACAGCATTTCTACATTTTAAATTTGATATAGTCATGCTAGGTCTTGAGATTATACCCTATTACGCGTTCATTCCATTCCAATATATGGGATTACATGCAATATTAATATGTAATACCGAATAATTGTGGAATTACATATTTAATCCTTCAATTATTACTTGGCATATGTCTCAATATGACTGACCTTGATTCTTGTTGACTGGAATGATAGGTCTTCGGATTTTAACACTTGTCAAAATTTTGATTTATTGTCATTTATTATGTCATTAATTAAAGGCTTAATGCTTATCGTTGCAAGTCTTATGACATGTTAGATATTAAGTATGAAATAGCTGTATTTTAGGTCACCAGGTTTATGTGAAAGTCTGTGAGAAAATCATGTAGATCTGCAGTTTTTAAAATAATTTTCATTGAATTTGCATGACAAACTGAAATTCTTTGGAAATAAGACATTTTCAACTGTAGTAATTATTCAGTAAGATTACCAACATTTTACTGCAGTGCAATAAAAACCACATTTCAATAGATAGGAAGATGTGGTTTAACAACTTGGCTCTTTCTGCTGGTTATTAGCTTATTTTTTTTAGCATAATTCACATTTTATTATACAGTTCTATTCAAAAATTTCAACCTGTCACCCACCAAAAATATTGCTATAGCACCTTTATGCTCATAATATAAACTCGTAACCCTCAATTTCATGCTATGGATGGCTCCATAATTACACATTTTAAGCTTTACTGTAATGAGGGCATTTATAAATTTCAATAACCCTCCTCTCCTATTCACCCTGACAAGTAAACCATGCTTCCCCTAGTGTCAAAACTTCCCCAATCCTAGTTAAACACCCCCTGTCAGGGCAATTTTTTCCACCCCATGGGAGATACTGTTAGCCCCTGCGAAAGGTGTTGAACTTAGACCGAAAAAACTCTGACTGTGTTCTATGTTCGCGAGCTGTGATTCATATCAACAAGAGGAACAACACACGACCGTGAAATGATCTCAAAATAAAAACTAAACAATGACTTAATTGTTTCTCAAATAAATGGAACTTTAAGTTTAATGGATATATCTGTTTCTATTGAAACTTTATCTTAAATTATATAAATTATATATAAATGTTATATATTTAATTTTTAGACACATTAATTAGGCCTCATTCACACTATTTTCTCATCATATCATTGAAGTTTACAGATTTTAGTGTAAATAATAAATAGCAACAAAAAACATGGTATATGATATAAATAAATCGTCTAAAATTCACACCATCATTTCTATTCTATTCTATTATATTCTGTTCTATTCTATTCTATTATATTATATTATTCTATTACATTGTATTACAGTATATTATTTTATATTCTATTATATTATATATCTATTTTATTCTATTCCTGACCCCTTATATGTTCTATAATGTTGATTGTTAAGGCTATTTTTCACCGATCTATACTATTCTATTCTATTCTTTTGTTGACTAATCTATTCTAGGCTATTCTTGACCCATCTATATTCTATTCTATTCTATTCTATCCTATTGCGGCGAGTACCAACACACGACAAGTTCTTTTTATAAATGATAGATCATGGAAAACATGTCAGTCCATGTCTATCATGTCTATCATGTCTGGAGCATGTAATTATCTAATGGTCTTTTGTTTTCGTATGTCCAACGTGCCTAGCCTGTTAAAATGAACTACATGTTATTTGTCAGAACTGACTAGACTGTTCAAACAACCATTTAATTAGGGGCAAAATATTTGCCTTCCCAATGACTTTGCTGTGTTTTTGACGCAAAAATATTGGGTGATTTTGTCGTCAACATGTTATGAATTTTAATGAGATATTTGCACTGAAACTAAACTTTTTAAATTTAAGAAATGTATTATTATATTTCTGATATTGAATGTTGTGATCACTTTTTATAGTACTAATTTTTCCAATTCAATGTTTCGTTAATTGACTACTGTAATTAATTTCATGATTACTTATCATTTTTCTTCCTTTTTTTCAGGTGAGTATTTGAATTTGTACCCGAAGTGGAAACTATGATTATCACCAGCCGATGAGTACTGAATTATGATATTGATTTATATATAACAATTATCTAACAAATTACTGTTGCAAAAAAGTATTACAAGGAATCACACTGGAAAATAAGTTTTTTTTAACTTTAGTGTGCTATCCTTATGGTGTACTTCTTGCCACTTGAGCCATGTATGTACAACCTACTGATGTTGTTAAACTGAGTCTATCTATCTATCTGTTCAACAGTTATATACCAAAGAAATCTATATATTTGCCATTTTCCATGCGTTTAACTGTAAAAGAGCTGCAATCCATATACGCTGATATACGAAATGAGAGTGTCACTATAGAACATTATGTATATACCATATAATGTACGAAATTGCCCGATACATGTCTGCAATACACATGCATTATGGGTAAATGTCATAAAAAGGAACGGCAATTGGGAAATAGCACCAATTTTGCAGCCTGTCAGAAATGACACTGAGATATAGAATACTGGTGCACAAAAAAAACAAGTCCCGATGGGACGAAATGGCAACACGAATTAGGCGTCTCATATTTCGGAGTATGATGTGATGGAATCGTCTATTAAATTGAATGTCACAGGCAGGCTGCAGTTTATGCGCTAAGGTGGCTTAGATGTTAAAAATAGCTCAACAGGCTGGAGATTAAGATATATTTAGACATACTTTCCTTATGACAGTTTACAATTAAAAAGTATGGCTAGATAGATAGATAGATAGATAGATTTATTGATGGATTGATAAATTGATTGATTGATTGATTGATTAAAGAAATTTTGAGATCTTGATGATAAAATCCATTCTATATTTCTTATAATATAACTTTCTATGGACAATCTTTCGTGGTTTTATTTTAAATGATGGGATAACAATAGTGGATTTTCCATACAGCTTCTTGATATATCCACCAGGTGGATATTGACAGAATGCTGCAATCCTATTGGTTGCACAACTTCCCTCCCTAGATTCTGATCAGCAGTACTTCTATATTGAATTTAAATGTAAAATTGATGCCTCATGTTTTTTTAATGAATTTAGCTTCTCTTATTAAGTAAGTCGCGTTTATTGAATCAAATGAGAACTCTAATCTTGCACTAAAAAGCTAATGCTGATGCAAATGGAATAATTTGCCAAGTAACTTAAAAGAATGTTATACGTTAAATAGCTTTAAAGTACAGCTAAAAAATTATATCAAGAATGCAGCCCATGAGTGAATGATATTGTTGGTGCTATAACTTGGTTATTGTGTATTTTATTGTTGTGTATTTTATTGTTAGTGTATTTTATTGTTAGTTTATTTATTGTTAATGGTTTTTAATTGTTATCGATATCTATGGATTTTATCATTTTATTGTTTTTTACTGATGTAAAGGGCCCGGGTGTAAAACAGCTTCAGCTGATCTGGCTACCCTTTTAAATATATTTAAGATAAAAAAATTAAAATAAAAAAATGCAGTAATAACAGAAGAAGGCAGACTTATGCCTGTCACAGTTTGAGGTGCTCTGTGGAAATATCCTTACTCTGACAAACTGAAGGTGTTAGTTGGAATATGGAGAGAATACCTCCAGGGTTGGAACAGCTCATGTGGGCGTTTCTGTGGGTTATATGATACTCTCT